>JANRGW010011732.1:6812-99239 GCA_024733675.1 Psilopsiagon aymara
GGATCTGATTAAACTGCCTTGAAGTGCCACATCTGGAAACTGAACGCTGAAAGAAAGTTAAAATAACTGAGGCACCACTAAGCCAAGGGGGGCTGATTGCAGAAGAGGGTAAACAATTACTGAGACGCTAGAAGACCACTGCTGGATGTAAGGGGAGGAAATGGCTTTGATCTCCGCCTGGGCCTTTGTTTCTCCTATATTATTCTTTTTGAGATGCTTCTCCTCCAGCACAGCCTCGAGTGAGGGAGGCGTTTTTCAGTTTGACATTGAAGGTAGCTCAGCGGTCAGCACGCAAGAAGCCACTGTTATCAGAGGGCAGCAGCAGGCAGTGGCTACTGGAAGTTGGGTGCCTTTTACTGAGGTACAGTAACTCCCTTCTCTCTCTAGTGCCTGCACTTTTCTGCTTTCATCTGTCTGTGCTGAAGCTCCCATCTGGTTAACGTTAGCTTAATCATTCAATCCTTAAAGGGATACCGGAGGACTTTTTGCGGGGGGTCTGAGATGCTGCATTTCAGGACTGGCGAGATACAGTTTAGACTTCAAAATGTACACATGCCCTGCCTGCTGTGATTAGACAGCTGCTGTTCTTTGGAGGGAGTCTGGCTAAGCATGTCGCTGACTTTCCTGCCAACATAACTAAATAGGCCTGACCAAACAGAGCTATTTTACAAGGGTTAATTGTCACAACACTTTTCTGCTTGCCTTGTTGTAGTTCCTGCAACTGTAACACAATCTTCCAGAAAAAATCTGTACTGTAAAGTTTGTGCTTTTGCATCTGAATGTCATCCACCTCCAAAATCTGAAGTTCTATTTCACTGTAAGGGCAGGGATGATAAATCAAATGTGTGCAAGAAACAGTCTGTAGAGAAAACACCTGCAGAGATTTTAAGACTTCCAAAAAGTATGATGTTGGGATAAGTGACAAATGAAATCAGAGAGATCTGAGAAGCAATCTGATGGTGGAAAATTTTCCTGTAACCTCTGTGTTTCGGGTTTGGTTGATACTCCTCATTCTAGCAAAGCTGCATGGGGAATAGACTACTCAGAATTACAGCTTGAGAAAACAATAAATGATTCCAGCATACACTGGGAAGGGGGGACAGTATTGTCTCATGCGTGGGAGATCCAAAGTATGAGGCAAATTTAGTTACATAAGGTCATGGGAAGGGAAAGCGTAGTTCTTCTAGCATAACATCCCCAAATGAGGTGAGATTAGTGTAGCCATGTCACTGTGACAGCATCAAGATCGCAATCTCTGATATCACATGGCCAATTTTCCCCTCACACTCAAATCGCCAGAACTAACAGCCATGGAAATAAGTGCATAAGCCCTTCAGACAGCTGGGGCTACCACGGGGCTGGGCAGAGCCCATCTCCCTGCTGCAGTAGATCCAAACAGGTGGGCAGCCTTGGGAAATGCCTGCCCACTCTGCCAGGGACTTGGTGGGAAACATGACCTGTGTGAGAAAACTGGAGGCTAAACCCTGCTTTTCTCAGCATAGGGGCTCTCGGGAACCAGACTTGGACAAGCTCCATGACAGGGGATGTACAGCTCCGCTCCGCTGGCCTGGGGTCAGCCCCAGGAAGCTACATTGCCACCTGTTGCTTGCAACAGGGGAAATCCCTCAATGAAATGCCTGATTAAAAAGCTGGATGGGTTTTGTAGCTGATTTCACAGGATAATGGGCATGAGTGATTATAAGCCTTTCTCAATATGATTGGGTACTATGGTTTTCGCAAAGATAACAGTTCATATTGCTTCACTTTGATGTATTCGACTTCACCTTGGGAAAGGGCTGTGGGATATCCTGGACACTGCAGAGGAATGACATGTTAGTCTCCTTCACCCCATTTCAGTCCTCCCTGAATTTTCATTTGTACAGCCCAATCTATTAAATTAACTGGTGTCTGCTCTGGCAGTTTGCTTCAGCCACTCCACGGGCAGCATTTAGACCCTGGATCCCATGTTACAAATGAATGATGCTGCCTGCTACTCCATGGCCTTTGACTGCAGGATATTATGGATTCATAAGGAAAAGGATGGGATTTCATGCCCCTTTGCTAACTGTAGATTCACCTTACTATTGCACCTCAGGGTTATCTCCATGGCAGTTTCTAAGAAGTAGGACACTCTTTTGGGACAGGGCAGATTTCTCACAACAGTTGGAACCTGCTTAGCCATTGATCCAGATACACAGCTGGTAACATGAGCTGTGGAATCAGCTCTGAGCCCAGAAGTTGACATAGGGTGGTCTGGTTGATATAGTGATGGTCTGGTAGTCTCTCACCCAAGGAAGGAACGTTCCCTTTGGTCCTCAGAGAGCTCCCACAGGTCACCTCCCCCCCTCAGCCCCAGGAACAGGGTTTATACAAGCAGGTTTGAATTAGCTTCTTTCAAAGTCTGAGTTCTTAACCCACAGCTCGCAGCCAACCGCAGAGTTAACTCCCTTACACAGAGTGGTTTGATTCAGCTCCTTCTTCTAAATATTGACTCAGGCCTACAACTCTCTCAAGCAGACAGAGGCTGTTAGTCACATTGAATAGTGCCAAATTATACAAAGGGTCAGATTTGCAAGGCAGAGTTACAGAGCCAGGGATGGGGCTTCATTGTGGACTGTGGTGCCAATCAACCACAATGAAAAACATGCCACTGTAAAGCTGGAGTATAGACCAGGCCACTGAGAGACTGTGATGTTTCAGGGTGCTGGACAGCATTTGCTCCACACACGATTCTGCTCCACACAACATCTTTGGAAATCTGTAAGGTCTAAGACAGTGCTGGTGGGATTTTCCAAGCTATAACTGGTGGGATTCTCTTAAATCCTGGCAGCAGTTTAGTATTATGACCCTACAGAAGAACAGGAGATCCACTTAGTATAAATGCATCTTCCTTTCCTGTGCTGGGCAGCACTAAACTTCGGAGCTGGACTTCAGGCAACACCCAGTAGCTTGGTGCCCTAGTTATTAATCGATATGCAAACCAATACTTCTAAGTTAGGCACATAAAATGTTCCTAAACTTTTCCAATAAAAGTCAGGCACTATCTTCAAATATAAACTCACATTTCCCATACAGCAATGCAGGCACCAGCTTTTTAAAGCCTCTAATACCTAGCAGTCTTCCCTGAAGGCCCTCAAAGAAATCACTTCCTCTGTAAGAACTATGCTGTGTACTCACTTCAGGACAGCTTTTTCAATTAGCTAAAGTCTGGCCACAAAATGTAGATGTTTAAATTAACTGGACTAGATTCCACCTAATGAAATGTCATGTTAGCTGCATAATGAGACTGGTAGTGACAATCATGGTATAAGGTATCTACCTCTGCCTCTGTTTCAAGAAGAATGCTTATCAATTCATTAAAATTATTCAGAAAAGGATCACAAAAAGGATTACAGTGTTAGGATTTGGAAGGCAGGTGAGAGACTCTACAATCCAATCTGCTTAGCTCAGAGGGAGGTTAAGAAAAAACCTTGAACTTTTTGTGGAAGCACATACACAGGCAAAAAGAAATAAATAGGCTCACTAGTCTAATAGATGAAGGACTCACCGTATGAAGCAACTGGAAACTGAAGGTGACCCAGTTCAGACTAAAGTGAATTACAAATTTTCATTTCAAAGGTAATTAAGCGCTGAAGACTATCCAGTTGTATTGGATTGTCTATCAAGAGGCAGATCAATATGAAAAGCACTTTCAAGTACTCAGAGGACATGGGGGAGAAGTTATAGTGCTGAATCCTGATCTGTATGGAGAGACAGTGAGAAAAAGAAAGAGAGTGAGCACAAACCAATGGATCCAACTCATTAGTACAATCCAATTGCCATTGGCAGCATAAAGTCTCAGACTGATTTTTCCAAATAAGGATAAAGTATCTTAGAAGGAGATTCATCAGGGATGGAAGCAGAGGATTTGAAACTGACAGACAGTGATCAAATGAAAGCAAATAAGCAAGTGGCAAACATCAGAAATCTTTGGTTTGGAACTCATTAGCTTGGACATAGCAGAAGGAAAGTGGGTGGGTTTGATGAAGCACAGAGTTAAAACTGAAAACCAGAAGTAACTTCTGAGAACAGTTATATCCCACTGCCAAACATATGCCTTTAAAATAAGAGGCAGGTCACACATTACCACTTCGGTCTGAAGCCTGCCACTGTCAACATTTGTGTTTATAAATTCCACTGACATGATGGTTTTAACTATTTAGGTATAGTTTTTGTTCCCCAGGAGGAAGAAAGTTCCTTACAGAATCTAAAGTGAGCATAAACAATGGTACCAGACTTCAAATACTAAGGAGCATGGCAAATGATCCCCTGTAATTCATGTTATGTGTCATTTAATGTAAAACAAATTTAAGGTGACATCGTGAAAAAACACTCTTTTGATCCTGACGTCAATGATTAACTGAGGTCAAGAAAATAGCAAAGAAAGACCAGTATAGATGAGTGTGGGAAGGATTAGTGGAAGAAAGGGAAGACAGACATTCTGTGGAGACACTTGTCAAGCAAGAAAAGATAATTTCAAATGTCCTCTATAGAAAGGAGAAATGAAGCAAATAGTGAGAAAGGAAGCAAACTAAAGCAGGAAGAAGAGAAAGGAGATGGAAAAAAATAGACCATGAATGAGATAATCAAGAGCCTTAATAGTAAAGTAGTTGGGACAGGACAGGAAGCCAATTCACAGAGTGAAGGAAGGTATGATATTGTTGGACAGATGGAAGAGGAAAACTGTTTGCAGCATAGGTGGTTTTGGTTCATGGGAAAGGCAGAGAGCAAAAGTCCTTTAAAGGAAATAATCTTCATAGTCAAGTCAAAATTAACCATTTACTGTAAGAGAAAGTAACAGGCAGAAGCTATCTGCTGGAGCATTCTTGTTAAAATGACATGTTTGACAATCATCTTTTCCCACCTGACTTCTACCAGAAGCTCCTGGCCTAAGTTTTTAAAAGCAAGAAACTAAGGTGCTTTCATTTTGGTACTCTAAAGGGATAAGCAATAATTAGTACAGGACCTGTGACAAACTCACCTCTCTAAAATGGATCACATTAGATAACATAAAAACAGAGCAATGGGTAAGTCCCAGCCACTTGTTAACAGAGACTCAAACTAACACCAAATTATCTTCACCCCTTTGCCCATAAAGGTTGTAACAGAAAGTCTTGCAAGCTGTTTAGAGAAACCACAGTCTGATCCTTAATTGTGGCATTACTCTGTTTAAAACAAAGTAGCACTGAAAAGAAGGAGCAGAAGACCTATCTTGTAGCGTGAGCCAAAAAGGGGCTTAGCTTAACAGAAACTTTTACATTTTTTAAGCTAATGGGAACTGCATCTACCTTTAAAAAAGCATGTCTTTAAATGAATTTGTTTCAGACTCTTGAGGTTATGTTAGGTTAACTCCCATAATGCTTAATTTGGATTTCTAGCTCTGTTTTTTTTCTAGTAGAACAAGGTTATGTTCTGAGAAACATCTATTAGTAGGGAGGAAGTTTTACTGCAGATGCTTGTGATTCCAGCTCAAGTTTCTCATCAAAGATTTAATGAAAATCAGCTGCTTGGAGTAATGCCACCAGACCCCAAAACCTTTTAAATCGTAGGGAGCTGAAGCAATTGGAAGCACAGGACACAGCAGATGGATAGTGTGAAATGTTCTCCATTTCAGGAAGGTGCATAAAGCACTTACCAGAACAATGCAATTTAAACCTCACTGCAGTGATTTCCCACAAAGTTTTGGGCAAGTACCATCAAAGTGCCTGAAGCTTATTCAGGGCTGTGAAAACCAATAAAAGGCATTTCATGACCACTCTTATTCATGACATGGGAAACAAGAAAGGAAAAGTCAACTTTTTTCAGGGCATGAGAAGCAATAAAAGAATTGGTTTCTAAAGAACTTGTCCTGACTTAAAGTGATAACATTTAGAACTCCTAATGTTCAAGAGCAATGTAAAATAGGTCTAGCTTCTGAGTAATACATAACCAGCCACTGATAATTTACAATTTGCTTCTGGATGTACATTTCAGACACCAAAATATAGATACCCTTGGTTTCTATATTTTAATTACTTCTCTTGAACATTTGGAACCAATCCCAGTTCATTTTCAGACACCACCATGAGCTAAGGGATGTTTGGGTTATGCATCCTAACGCAAGATTCAACAATTGCTGAATTCCTGTATAAAAAGCTGTTAGAATGCCACAGGTTTTGAAATCTAGTTCTTTGTTGTTAAATGATCTCAAAGATCCTTACTATCAGTTTGGATACATACAGTGCATATTTGGCAATGCAAACAGAGATTGACTAAAATGCAGTAAATATGATCTGGCTTTGTCATTCCTGTTTAAGTGTATTGTGCAATTCTTTAGAGAGTCTTTTTCTTAAAATAAATACTTCAGAAATACTGGAACTCCTTTTTCTTTTAAGACAAACCAGCAAGAAATGGTGCTAAAACCCCAGCATTCAAGAGCCAAAAAAAAATAGCGGGTTGTGAAAAGTATTTTAGAAATTACTATTCCAACTTTACAAGTCTAAAGAACTAAAGATGTCATTTTTAACAGGAACTAAAATGTTATATTTTAAGTCATGACATACAGGAGGAGGAGCCATGGGAAGAACTGGCGCACTCAGATGTTAATTTGAAACATAACTGAATAATTACTGAATAAAAAGACTTCACCTGCACGAACAACTTCCAATATGATCTGTAAAAGTGGCGACTTTAAACCGTAAGGCCCTGAGTCTTTGTTTGACTCTGTCTTCCCAACAAAGATTAACCAAAATGGACTCATTCAGGCTTTCACTTTTGGCATCGGGTGAAAAAAAAAAAAAAAGAGCTGCACTGAACCAGCACCTAAACCAGATCAGTTTTGGGCTGTGCAATACCTTCTCACCGCCCTGCAATGCACCCTGTTGCTGTTGCATGAACAGCCTCTGAGCAGCAAAAGATGAGCAGACTCTTTTCTGACAAGGTTAATGCAAGTCCAACATGTCCTAGGGCTTCCCACTGCAGTTTTTCATCTCTGAGCCTGTAAGTTAGCCCATGGAAAGCCACAGAAAGCCTGCCATTCATGACTCCCTTGTGCTGTGCTCGCACTCCTGCTCCAGGGACCCTTCCTCGAAAGCACTCTGTGGAAGCCAACATTTGTCCGGGGAAAATCTGCGCCAGTATCCAGAAAAAGAAAATAATAATAAAAAAATAGCAAAGGAGCTGGCAGGGCAAAGCACACACAGCCCTCCCTACCCAAGCTGTTTAAAATACTGCGTGTCCCAGAAAAGCTAACACAGCCTGGCCCATTGGGGGACTGCAAGGTCTCCAGAGCACAAGCATCTGGCAAAGATGCATTCAGGAGGGAGGTGGGCAGGTGTTAAAGGTCTAGATACAGTGTAAGGTCAGAGGGGATTTGTGTGCCCTGCTCAGCTTTTTTGCAGGTTTGTGGTTTTCTGTGGCTCCCTACTTCCCATCAATGCCAAGGATTGTTTGCAGAGGTTCAACAGAACTTCTAAATCACCAGCTAATTACTTTCAAGTCAGCTGGAAACAGGGCTTTGAGCGATGGATTTTTATGAGGGATAAGGAAATAAACTATTGCTTTTTTCTCTTCATGCATGTACTCTTCCTCCTATTTGAGCCAACAAGTAATTAATTTCTTTGTTATCAGACTATCTCTATGATGGGAGATCAGGGCAGGTTATCCCTCCTCCCAAGCACTGGCTTTCCCTCGCCCCTTTCAGAGCACATCCTCTGCCCACCTCCATTCTGGAGGTAAGGCATGTAGTACAAAGTTAACCATCTCAAGCTGCCTCACTTCCTTCCCACACATTTGTAAAGCCCTGTGATCACCAAGGGGAAAGCCCTGTTTCTGAGAACCACCCAGAAACACAGCTCCTTCTCATCAGCCATCTCCAGCAGCTGTTTGTTTTGTCCAGTTAGGCCACCCTTGGGAGGGAGAGACGGATGAAACTGTTTCTCTTGATCTTCCAAGATTTTCATATCGGCTCATGTTTCATGCTAATGGGCTTTTAAATTGATGCTACAGCTACTGGTCAAGCAAATCACTGTGTGTCTACTGTGATTCCAACATTCCAAAGAGCTGCAATATCGAACCCCTAGATGCTTGAAATCTGGGCTAGAGGAAATTGTTGCTAAAGGGAAATGAAAGGAAGCTCCATATCTACCTTCTCAGTTTTCACAGTGTCCCATGAGCACAGCCATACCTGCTTTTAACACCACTTTCCTTTTTTATCCCTTGCCAGTTTTTGTCTCTATCTGAAAATCTCTCAGGGAGTGCTGTAGTCTGTCAACTGATTATGTCTCACTTATCGTGGGGACTCAAGAGGAGAAAGTATGACTCAGAATGCACATTTCATGCAAGCATTTTGTAGAGACTGGGTGGAGGCTGATTAATGAGGAAACAATGCAGAATTATTTATCCCTTTTCCGTAAATTGAGTAACCTTGGCACTTTGTTTGAAAGAGGATGATCAAACAGCTACCTTTACAACTGTAGATTTTCCATTTTCAACAGTCAGCATCTGTAAGAGCAAGTTTTTTATTTAGTGGCTGTAGTAAGGAGTACATTAGATAAAAGGCTGGTATTAATCTCTAATCCTTAGCCAGCATCTAGACAGCTAAAACGTTTTAGCCCTCCCCCTTTTTGGAGAAGAATGCCTTTTAAGCAGAGGCTTTGTCTTTCCCACTGTATATGGAAAAAATGACTATTCACTTCCATGGAGAATGCCTAGCTGAGAAAGTTTATATTGGATCCAGCCCCATCTCTGCTGCTGAATGGCATTTTGTTTTCCTTTTGGACTGGGGAAGGGGTAACAGCCTGAAAATATTTTCAACACAGGAATTTTTTAAAAAATTAAATACAATTACTGAAGCTAATAGACAATGCTATTGCTCTGCACAAAGCTATCTGGCTTTCAGCTATTGCTTGATTTTGTGGGAGTCACCGTCAGTCTGTCACTAGTACAATGGAGACATCCACAAGCCCACACAAGGAACAAGAATATAGAGTGAGAGTGAGCTGGGGAGGTGGTTCCTTGTCATTCTTCCCTGTTCCCATGCTCTGCTTTGCTTATTGGTTTGGTATTATCCATGTGCAATTAGCTACATTCACTCTCTACAACTGCTAACTCTACTATGCTACAGGGAGAAATGTAGGAGGTAGTTTTTGCTCTATATCTTCCCCATCAGCAGGATTTTACCTAGAATTGCAGCAACTAGCTTCTGTCTTGATAGTTTTAGTTTCAGCCAAGTCTGAGTTCCTGGTCTAAAACTTTGGGAGGATGATTCCATCAGCATCATAATCTGTTCTTTATTATCATCAAAAATAAACATTTAGTTTGGAAGCTGATCAGTTGATGCTTCTCAGGTGATATAAAAATATCCCTGCCATTAGGAATAAGTCAGCAGGTGAAGTTTTCATATTAGTTGTTACTAAGTTAGGGCCTTACTCTGTCTCCCTTCAGGCAAACACAATGGTTTCAGTAAATTCTGAGAGCTCAAACCCTCTGTATATATAAATGATGGAGATTTTTATAGAGTTAAGTTGTTCCTTAACACAGCAACAGTTTGAAAACCAGACTTAATTCAGACATCAGATATATTCTCCAGCAGATGCAGACTGGCCAGGCACAGTGTGCATGGCTCCAGACCAGACACAGCCTTGTGCTCTCACATGGGAGCATCACTGGAAATGCAGACATAAAAGGACGATATTGAGATCCATGCACTGGGGATGGCAGAAATGACACTAGTAACAGCAAATAAGGCTTCATTTGTTTCATCACTAATTGAACAGTTCATTTACTGGAAAACATTACAGATTCAAAACCAGTGGCATTGGAACATTTGAGTTTTTGTGCCTGAAGATTCAAACTACTGAGCTTCATAGGAACACATCTCTGACGCTTTAATGAGCATTTCATAGCCTAGAAAACCCCATTATTATATTAATTTGCCAGATCTATGGGCAAATGAGAGTAGTGAGGCTTTAATTTTCATTGAACCTATCTCATCTTAGAATTAAATTTAAAAAATAAGAATAAGTAACTATATTCAGGTTTTCACTGAATGACTGTTTCGGGAAGAAATACTTTGCTTTTACAAGCTAAAAAAAAAAAAAAACAAAAAAACAGAAATCTTGTTATCATGTAATTCACATAATTGCTTTAGTTTGTAATCACATTACATGCAAATGAGAACTGAGATACCTGTCAAGATAAGTGGGTAATAAAAGATTACCAGCATTGTGCCCAAAACTCTTCACCAACTTCTAGGTAATTCTTAATTTGTAACATCAGTGGAGCACTGGAAGTAATGAATATTTCACTGTTAACAATGTCAGAAATTTAAGACAACAAAATGTGAATTTAATGTACCACACCAAGACTAAGCTAAAAAATCTGTTCCTCACAGAATGTTCTACAGTTTTAAAAAGAAATTTGAAATTGCAAATGGCTACTTTGCATGGGGTTTCTGCCCTTGAAACAGTGAATACTATAGAGTGGATTTTTGCATGCAGGCAGTTCTCAAACAGCTGTAGTGTCCTATTAAATGGTGTAATTAACTGTCTAACTATGATGTCACACACTGAATTAATTTCTTCAGTAATAATAGTTAGAATGTGACCTTTCTAGTTCAGAAGCATTTGATACTGTACACCAGAGGTAACGGCGGCTTATAGAAAATATAAATAGAGCTTGGAGGCCTAATGTGGAAGCCGGTGAGCAAGGTTGTTTGTTTTTAATTCTCTGGGTTTGTGAGGCTTCAAAGCACACACAAATTTAGTAAAAAATCAAAGGAGAAGGAACAAAATTGCAGAGCAGATGTCTGCTTCTGTCTGCCTCTTGTGTAATACCTCACAGTGTAGAGCAGGACTCTTGTCCATCTCTCTTTATGATGACTTAGATGGTAAAACATGCCTGTCCAACAGTTCAGTCATTAACTTCTGAGAGCCTCATTCTCCAGGGAATGACAAAAATCCATTTGAAATGTCACTTCATAGGGATTTATAGGTTTAAGTACAAAGACAATCTTGAATTTGCTATTACTCAAGGTCTGGGAATTTGAGATCAATTTATTTCTTCAAATGATAACTTAAGCTAGAGTGAAGTTTGACAGCTCTTAGAAATGCCATCACCAGGGCATTTTAATTTTTAATTAGTTACTGTTCAATTCTCTGGTTGGAAGAACTCACAGCAAACTCCTCCATAGCCAGTCTGGTCTAGGAAAATGTATGTAACAAATGAAGAGAAATGAACAGGGCAGGTTAAAAGGGGAAGTTATCAGCAGAACTAATGTTATTTGTACCTTCAGTAAGAGTTTCAGCTTTTCATTTGTTTTCTCAAGAAGAGGGAAATGTTTTAATCACTGTATCCAATAAAAACAAATGCCATGAAAGATATTTTAGAAAAAACAACTATATCAAATAGATTATTCCATATTCACATTTCCTTCCTCTTACAAATTAAACAGATTTTCCTTAAACATCTTAAAATCTCTCTTACAAAGTTGTTTTCAAACTTTTATGTGAAATTTTAAAACTGAAATATACTTTTTTTCTTTCTCGCTACCCTCTTTGACTAATCTTTTTCATATATCTGGTATGCCTCAGTAATAAATCCTTGCAGGTCACTCATAAAAGTTGCCCTTAAATACCAGAGAGTGGTTCATCCCTTAGAAAGGATGGAGCAAAGAAGTTGGAAAGAGTAAAATGCCAAGCAGTGCTGTGTAAATATGCAAATGGATTTAAAACATGGCTCTTTAGCTGGAAGCCAAAAAAGTTCTTTTAGCACTGGATTAAAAGGACTGGAAGCCTTGGGTCCAGCAACAGCTTTATATTATTGCAGGCATATGAAAACAAGCAAATCATGACTACCAGAAATGTCTGCTCATGGGAGGATATTCATTATTCCTGGTGAGCCTGAGTAGTTCTCCTAAAATATATGAAATTGTTGACTTTTGTCAGTGCTGTGGATTACATTAGGTACATATGGACACAATCCCAGGCAACCAGCTGTAAGTGGCCCTGCTTGAGCAGTGGGGTTAGGCCAGATGACCTCCAGAGTTCCTTTCCAACCTCAACCATTCTGTGATTCTGTGATTCTGAGTATCCATTTATAGTTACTCCATTTTGCAGATCAAGAAACTGAGTGAAAAAGTAATACTCATGGTCACACAACAGATAAGCAAAAGAATGTGTTTTCTTGAGTCCCAACATCTTTTTGAACGTAGTTAAAGACAGAGGAGCTCACAAACAAGGTGATGAGTTTCTAATCTGTTCAGCAGGAATATTTTACGTTAACTTCAAATAGCATAATGAAGCTATTGCTGTGAAGATATTAGTAGATTAGAGGTGAAGGGTATGTCATGAAGCTGATGCATGACCAGAACCAGGTGCAGGGAAAGGCAAAGCGGAGAAGTAGGAGGACAAATAGAAAGCAGGACAGGGAGGACATGAGCATGAGTAGAGAACAGGGCAGTAGCAGAAGGGCTGTGGGAGCCAGTGGGGCAGGTGGAGATCCACAACCCATCAGGGTAATGTTCAGATGCTCCATTAATAGAAACAACTCAAGAGAAGCACAGAGGCCTCTTCTGAGAAGGGCCAATGAACAACCATCTCATCTGATTGGTATTTACTGTAAGGCTGTTTAAATGACATTCAAGCCTTGTTGCCAGCAAGAGAGACATATAATATAGACAAGACTAAAAGGTAGCCTATAAATAAAAACTGGAATCAATGTGTGCTATATATATAAACTGAGGAGCCATGGATTTAATCAGTGCCTCACTGTATATAAATGGACCTACTGGAACATGCTGTCTGAAGCAAACCCCTCACTGCTACACACTACGCTTTTAAGGATATTTTAACTTCCAAATCTCCATCCGTGTGATTATTCTTTCTCTTTTGGCAAATTCAAATCCATCTAAATTTTAGAGACATGAAAGCTAGAAGAAATTTATACAAAAATTATTTGCAATTATATAGCTATGTTTGTAATGAAGTGGCAGGGTTAGGACAATGACAGGACAGTTAGGAAAATACCAACGCTGTAATCAAATACTTGTAAATAAAGGGCCAAAGGACACCTTGTAGAAAGTGTTCTCTCTCCAGCCTCAAAAAATCAGAACGAAACAAGGCAGGGAGAATTTAATCCAACAAATTTTGTTGCAAGTCATACACTTCACACGGGATCCATAAGATCATCAAATTCCTTGTTCATATGGCCTACCACAGCAAGAGCAAATGTAGTTGTAGAGATGGATTCTTTTGGACGAGTGGAACATTGGCTGGATAAGATGTGAGATGGGGATAAAAGCTTTTGGCAGTTCATCCACCGCCAGAAACAGGGTTCCATCTCCACAACTTAAAGGCATGTCCATATATGTGGGTGTAAAGAACCTTGATGTGAAGGATCATGATGAAAAATCCTCCACATCAAGGTCCTTTACACCCACACAAGTAGACAATGCAAACCAGAGCATTAATTAGTAAATCCCTGTCAATCTGGCAAAATGAATCTCTGATGAGCCTGCAGCTGTCTATGCATTCAGAAAACAGGGAGATGCATGCAGGTTTTCCAATCTCTTACCTGACACAGCAAGTGCAGTTCACAGGTTTTCTAGTGAATATGAAAGTTCAACCAGTGTTCCGGGACCAAGTCAGCAAGCAGCATGGCTGAGTCAGCACCAGGGTCCTGCAGAGAAAATATGGCTACATACTCTCTCCCAGCTTAACCCTTGTCCATTCCCAAGTACACACACCTGCAGTCACAAGATATTCCTAAATGCTACCCATACTGAATACTCTAGCCAAAATTTAACCTCCAGCAGTTAAGCATCTTTTCCAAGGTCAGTAAAGTGTGCGGTGTCTGTGTAAGAGGGCAAAGACCCCAGGGCTCCTGAGTGTGCGGCATACCAGTAACACGGTCCAGCATGGAAATGCAGTTGCACAGAGCACGTATGGTGCATCCACTAGATTGTATGTTTTGGCAACAAATGGAGAGAGGTTTCTCCTGCAGGTCACCAAATGAAGGTTGGTCAGGACAGTGGGGTGAGGCATTATTGTAGCTCTTTTGTTTGCAGAAGTTTCCCAACAGACTGAAGGAAAGCTAAATCTTTGTGTCTATGCTTATGAATAACATGCATCTGACCTGAGGAATTTGTAATGTCTGTTATTTTGCTCCCACGGAACAAGAAATGGTCAAATGTCCATCAGTCTACAACTGGTAGTCTGGATTTTAAAAGTCCATGTTTAAAAACACTGGAAGCCATTTATGTCCTGAGCTGAAAAGCAGATGTAGAAGTCACAGTGGTGCCTTCAATACTTTCTTGCTGACCGAAACACCAGAAGTAGACTAATATATCTGTCCAAGGTAAAAAATATTGTTCTGTAGTTGATGATTTCCAGACATGATAAGCCATACAATTTGTACCTTCCAGAGTGTTTTTAAGCTAGGGTGTCCATGGAGTCAATCACTTTGTTTATTTACATCTTAATTTGGCAAAGCAATATTTTTAGTGCAGCAAAAAGCACGCCTTTTGGAGAGAACCAGAAAGTGTCCTTAGAATGGGGTCATGCTCTGTTCTGTGCTAGAGCTTTCTTGCATGGTTATTTGGGGAGATTTACTCCAATCACCAGCTCTGGAGATTGTCAAAGTCACTCACAGCATCAGAGCTCTTCTTCCAAGCTATATCTGCACTGCTGAACCACAACCTGAACCAGGAAAAATACGGCAGCACTAACATGATGGCAGGGTTCAGTTTTTCTCACTGTAAAATGGGATGATCTTATATGTCACAAACGTGTTAGCCTTGCTGCAGTGAACACCAAGTATTTTGAATGACCATACAATGTCTTATTAAGAATTTCTTAGTGACTTCTTTACAAGCATTTTCTATGCTGTTCAAAGCCATCAAGTTAAAGCAGGACTGAGCTACTGATAGCAATAAAACAATAAAGAAACCAAAATAACATAACTCAGAGATGGGCTGAAAAGATTCTGTTTGCAGATTTTTGAATGCACAAGTATTCAGAGGGGGAGGTGGTGCCATTGAAGAGTGATATAATAGACCTCCTTTGGAGAAATACTTGCAACTATCAGAGGAGTCATTATCCAAACAATGGAAAACATCCCATGATCATGCTCTGAACTGGCCAGTATCAGCCTAACTCAAATGTAGAAAGAGAATTATTTGGGCCTGCCAGACATCAAGGTTTCAGTCAGATGCACCCACTTTCTCTACATGAAGGTAGTGACTGGTAGAACAGGCTCTCAGGAGCCTTTGCACTTCTCTGAAAGTACAGGGTATCTAGCAGTTTGCCCAGATCTACAGCATAGCAGTCATAATCTGGACACTTCTACACCACACATCTGACATGTGCAATAGGTTTCATGTCCCCGGACTTTGTATGCAGTATAGGCACCTACACATGAACTAGCCCTCCAAGTCCCCCTTTGTGGTCAGTAGAAAACAACAGGAACAGCAGACCTACTTTAGCTGCATTTTAGTACAGAAGAAATGAAACCAGACAAAGGGTGTCTAGCTGGCTTCTCCCCATGTGGATGTCTCCACACTGATGACTCCCAGCCTGCTGTGGTTTAGCCTTCTTACACTCACAGTCCTGCTGCCCAGCTGTGGAGGCTGCAGGCCAGGATGCCCCCGCACTAGCACGGCTACAGCTGTGTTAGCACAGCACTGCACCTGGGCATGGAGGTCCTATGGGGTTCAGCCTGGCAATGTCTTCATGGCTGACACACACATGTCAGATGATGAGACCTGCTGGATGATGAGAATTCAAAATGCTTTCTGTGAACACTTGCCTGGGAAGTGAGTACTTCTGGAAGTGATGACAGCACTGTAGCTGATAGAGACCAGGAATCTCTTCAGAAAAGAGCCTTACCTATTCTAAGGAAACCAGAGAAACTGAAATAACATCAAATGCACAGTAGAGGACTGCTTTCTCAGACTTGGTCCTTTAATGTTCTGATTTCTAATAAATAATTACATAAATTAAAGTACTGGGAGATAGTCAAGCAGGAAAATGTCTTTATTTTTAGGAAGGGCAGTAGGCTATTTATCTCAAGTTGGCCTAAGCAAACAATCTCTAAAAAGGGCTCAGAACTGTGGCTGCCAATTCCAGATACTACTCATGAAAAGAAAAATAAACAAAAGCAAACATGTTTAGGTTGGGTTTGGAAATGTCCTCAAGAAGCAGAGGGCTGTTGTTTCCACGGCAATGTCATGCACTTCAAGAAGCCTGGTCTCTCTTTCAGATACAAGGATTTTAAAGTGAGTGGAGGATGTTTAGAGTTTTCACACAACCCTGTATAGCAAAGGATGGAGAGTTTCAGGGAGTTAGTATTCTGTTGAGCCCTAAAATTGTGTTTGGCTAAACCGTTCCTTCCAGAAACTCATTATACATTATTGCAAATTTGTCAGAAGAGGCATTGCTCCACTCAATTTGTCTGATTTTTCTTATGAATGCATTAAAAACTTGGCCTTTATTTATCCATGTGTCCTACTTTTACAGGTATCTATGGTTGGTATGACGCCTGTTATATCAGAGAAGCAATGTTTTTCTAATTTCCCTGGACTCTAAGGCAAAGCTTGATAATGTTCAAGTAGTGTTCTCTTTCATTTTCTTCTTACACTCCATAAGCGACAGTGTGGATTCTGAGGGTCCTGAAACTGTTGATCAGTCTATGCCAAGTGATAAATATTATTATGCAAGTAATTCACAATATATGTCATGGTTCTCCATAGATGTTTCGATTGAGAGGTAGCCTGTCACACGAGGCTTCACAGTTCTCACAATAAGACTCCCTTAGGTATATGTCTTCTGACAATACGTTTAGGACCTTTATAGAACAGCTCGAACTGCAGAAAACTGGAAACTTGAGGGCTCAACAATCCTTTCAAAATAAAATGACATGTCCAATGAACTCACTACCCCATTAAGATAAACCAGGTGAATAAGCTGCAGTATGTCAGATTAACCAGAGGTAATTATCTATGTATGTTCTCCACCATCACCAGATGTCAAGTAATGAGAATGAATTTAATTCTCTTCCACTGAAGGCTAAAAGAGCGTTATCAGGAACAGTTATGAATTGAGTAGCATGCCATAAATTACACTACAGTCCTCAATCTAACCTCTTGGTATATGAATAAAGTTGTAGGGGAGGGCTGCCAGAAACTGCAAAAATATTTTTGCCTCTTCACATCAAAAATCACCCTTCTAAAATACCAGTGTTTATGACATAAGATAGAACTTGTATTTTTGCAGGTAGGTTTGAGTTATTAGGTTAGTTTAGATAATTTTCATTTCACCACAAGCCCATGAGTTTATAGTATTAAACTCTTCCTGGGCAGCAATCACTTTTACTACCCTGAACAGGTCTTTGAAGTGAGAATCTGCTAAGTAATATCATGATGCTTGATCTTTGCTGTCATGTCTGAACATTCATGCTAGCCCAGTAAGGATCCTTCTCAGACCTGGAAGGAAGTACACCTTTTGGCTCTCTTTCTAGCAGCAAAGAGTATAACACTGTTGGTCAGCTACAACCAAGTCTCAGCTGACACTAAACTTGCCAGTGACTTGGCAGCTTATGTGCTGTGGCTGCTACGTCGAGGGCTGTTCTTCAGATTCAGTTCCCCCAGTGCAAGAGCTGTCTCCTCTTTTGCAATGGTCCTGGAAACAAACACCATCTTTTTCTTCTGTGTTTGTTTTAGATCGAATGTAAAGAGATTCCTGGCCCAAGACTGGTAGGCGTGAGTATAATGAATGTAACAAAGGCTGAAATGTCTTAATGTAGACTATTTAACCCTGAATCTACACCCCTTCGTGTACCCCAGCACTCAAGAGAAAACTATGGAAATAATAAACACTGGTGTGGATCCAAGGGAGCCTTTTCTTATGGAAGAAAGAGACCCTTTGTGGGTTCATATATTCACAGGAAAGTTACAAGTTCCAGTATTAACTAAAGAAACATGCCATGTTTTCTCACCATTAGATCAGAGAGTCCATGGCTACATCTGAGTTACTAAGTAAAGCAGTGTGGGGACCTTCTAGTCAAGTAGCATAACACAGACCAGGTCCACAGGCTGAAGTTCTCTCCTTGCTTGCCCAGCAAATAGCAGTCCCATACAGACTGCCTTGTGGGAACATATCCTAACAGATTCTATGCTCTGAGCCATGCCCAGACCTCATCAGGAAAATCACAATCTGTCAAAGAGCAAAATCAAGGCAGAAAATGAACCATCAGTCATTGTGGATGATCAGAAGGCAGGACCTGAAACAATGCTTTGCCATTCTGCAGTTGTCTGAGGCAGCTACAACCACAGACAATGCTCTGTGCATGTTACCAGCACAGCACTCTTCTTTTGGGAAAAGCAAATATACCTCTCCTGGGATGGCTGCACCGTTACTGTTAGTTGGTGGCAGGGGAGGAATGGGGACCTGATTCTGCCCTCAGCTATGCAGGTGCAGATCAGGAGCAGCTGCAATGAAACTGGTGGAACTGCTTGAATGTAATATGGGAGTAAACTCATCCTCAATGTGGATCATCTTCCATCCTCAGTCCCATCCTGCACCTATACCAGCAGAAGGGTCTGAAGAAATAGAATATGACTATGGGCTCCATAGTGCTTTCAGCACTGCAGCTGGTTCTTGTTTTTAAGAAATGCAATCATTAAATCCAGATGTAAGGGAGGGGGGGAAGAAATGTATCATGGGTATAAAAGATTTTCAAGAGCTCAGCAAGATTCATATTAGATTGGACTTTCAGCTTGAACTGGAACAAACATTGTCCCTTGGGCAAAAAAAATCTAATAATTATGAAGACATAATTGCAAATGCAGACCTAACATTTTGGCCTACTAATTATCTTCACCATTCAGAAACAGACAGTGGACGGAAATGTTCCTCATTCAAATGCCTACATAACGATTTTTCAGGGAAGGCATTTCCATTTTGTTCCAGACCTGTTTGTGCTTTGTGTGCAATTATTTTGTGCTCCCAGAACATTCAGCTATTTGAATTCCTCAATTAGCTCAACACTCTCACACTTCTTTTTATAAATACAATGTTGGCTCATGCCCTGGAACAATTAATCGAGCACTCCATTATCACTAGTAGGGCAAGGAGCAACAAAAATATATCAGAATAATTGAGAATGCCTGAGAAAACTTCTGAACCCGAAGGAAACAATCTGGATCCCATTTTCCCCTCATCCCCACTTCCATCATAGCATTGACTGTCAATACCTCATTTCTGGTTTAAATTGATGTAACTCATGGTTTAAAGTACTATATCAAAATAGTGAGCATCAGCACCTTCTGATTTTTTGTGATGAATTGAATAATGAGGGGAGAAAAATGTTGCCAAAAAATACCTACGTTTCTTAGGATCCTGCATCTCACTTTCGAGAGGGGTTCTGACAGCAAGAATAGCAGAGGCACACAAAACTGAGGCAGATGTTTTGAGGAACTGGGAAGTATGTCTGCTTAGATAGAGGTTAAACTGGTTCCCAGTGGACTTCAGCAAACACAGTAGAAGCCTGCCCATATAGCTGATACCAGTGAAGTTGCACCGAACTGCACCTAACCTGTTACTGCTGGGTGAGTGGACTAGATGAAAGATAACTCATGGCTACAATGCAGTCATACCCTTAATTGAAGTATGAAGGTGATGATCTTTATGACTGACTGAAGGACTTACATAGACACCTTTGCACACACTCATTTTCATTGTTCATATTCACTGCCATTAAATAAAAAGTAATTCTGCTTAGACCTGAAAAACCAAGGAAGCTTTTGAGCAGACACCAGCGAACTGGCTACGACCACCCACCAACTGAGGGGCATCAGAGAATATAACATGCCTTAGATCTGCATGGGTGGAGAAAATATTGCCAAGACAGACACTGGGATAAGAATCTGTTTTCAGTTTAGAAATTGTCTCTCTTCCACTGTGTGTGGTGTAATCATTCAGCTGAAATCCTTAGTCTGGTGGAGGCCAGTCCTACAGCTCAGTATTAAGACTAAACAACTGAAAGAAACAAGAACTACAAATTGACAGTATTTCTGCTGTCCCAAAGTGGCTATGGTATGAAGGCTTTTCCTCTTAGGAGCTATTATCTAAGAAAGTGTTTCCAAAGCAAACCAGATAAAACATTGTGTGTAAGAATGGTAAAAGCAACTGAGTTTTCCATTTATGTTCATCTCAGCTTCTCAGAGCTCTCTAGGATAAGATTTGATTAATGATTCATTTGTAAACCTCATTTTTAAAGCTTGTTGTTACTCATCTCTTAAGATACACTGTTTCCTAAACAAGCAGCTTATCTGGCTGGATAGAACTATCTAGCCATCCTTGAGAATGGAAGTTAACATGCAGATGAATCTCAGGATTGCCAGCTTTTGATACCCAGTGCTCCACAGCTATCACTACAGAACTGTGCAGATGTAAAAGTTCAGGTCCCAGAAGCAGTATGGACACAGCATTGAGCCAGGGTTAAATAGCCACAGCCACCAGGAGGGCTATTTAGCAGTACTACTCAGACTAGTTTTTGCAGCTAGTGGAGGTATCACTGCACGGTGCTGCATTTGATGTTGTAGAACTGCTGTTCATGTCATAGTTTACAGTAGGTACGGGAAGCAATGACTAGCTCAGTGCAGAAATCATCCTTTATTCCAGGGCAACCCAGGAAAATGAGGAAGAGGTATATATAAAGGAAATCTAATCCTAATTAGATCAGTACAATATAATAAGAAGCCTCATAGCTCATAAAACAGCAAGAAGGATCATGCCTTTCTGATTCTTCTGAGTTTCACTTTTCCCACTTTTTGCAGAGTTAAGTGACCTCAAGAGCCACAGAATACACAAAGTGCTGTAGAGGCAGCCTGGTTTATCTCGGGGTCTGACAGCCACCTCAGGGACAGCATTTGTAAATGCTAGCAGAAACAGGGTATGGTACACAACTTCTGAAGATATGACATGCTAGAGCCTTCGCAGCAGCTCTGCAACAACATTTCAAGAGTTAAGCATGATAAGAGATTTAGGATTCAAAAATCCATGAATCTGCATGGATCTAACATAACACACGTGAGAGAGGGAGACTGCACACGGTGAGCATGTGCCGACTGACTAAGAGATTGCTCCTGAGATCAACCTGTGTGTGTCTTGCCAGGCTTGCATAGTAAGGCAGAAGTTCCTCAGAAGAGGACAAGAATTTACACAAGCATATCAAACATAAGCCATCCTCTTTCATTCTATTTTCCAGTCTTAGAGGGGCATCTTAATAGCTTTGTTTGCACTTCTGATTCATCTGATAGTATTAAAAAGGTGAGACCAAGACTTACAATCCTTTGTTTAATTGTGGCGAGCTCTTTAAATCATCAAAAGTACTAAACTATATACACCAGGCACAGCCACACATTTAAGAAATAACAAGAAAATGCCCTTCTGAATGAAAGCTGGCTGGCTAGCTGGCTGGCTGATTGTGAGGCTGGTGAGATGTGCCTGTTGTCATTACAAGAAATAATCAGCCCCTGGGAGACACAACAGTTCAATCATTTTTCATGTGACATAATAAATAAGTGGGTGAAATTGCATATATGTTTCTGTCTGCTCTAGGCTCTTCATCCAAAGGTCATCAAAGCGTTGATGTAAATTTTATCAAGCCTTACTTTTTTTTAGAAAATCTATTATTTTCCTATAAATACATTTTCTTTACTGAATAAGGATCATCGCTTCTAGTTAACTCATCTTCCAGTATAAAATGCATTAAGAATTAAAACCAGGTCCTCACCTTCAGAGAGGCACCCACTGCAGGCCAGGGGCAAGACACAGGTAGGAATGAAAGAACAGATTCAAGTTCAGCAGTGTCCGTGTGTGTGGTCTGCTATGATGAGGTTGTGTACTGAGCTCTGGGGAGACCTGGCTGCTGCAATTCTTGCTTTCCCCTGCCTCTCAGCCAAACCTAACTCCCCAATATGTATGCATAGGAAACACTTTATTTTTATTTTCTCATTACAGGAATGCCAAGAAGGATTTTACCGTGCCAGCTCAGGAAAATGTTCTCCTTGCAACTGTAATGGTAATGCGAACAGATGCCTTGATGGTTCTGGAATCTGTGTGGTAAGGAGCTCTTTTCTCTGCTGGTCCCTCACTGAATAACAACATCTTTTTCTTTTCTTTTTTTTAATGATAACATGAACCCTTTCACCTTCTTTCAGTCTTGCATGAGGCTTTACATGAAGGAAATACTTCCCAGGCAGACCCAAGAAACCATGGTCTGACTGTTCTATTAACACCAGTGCTCAGTTTCAATACACAGCAAAAGCACTGTCTGTACCACAGGGGGTTTTTGCTGAAGTGCAATAATAAGTAGGGCCAAGATCAATGCATTAATAAGATTATACTGGCCAAATTTCATTCTCACTTACTTAAATTATCTCTGTAGATTCAAAGTGTTTCCTGCATGTAATATTTGTGAGGGTCAGTATGCTGGGGAAAATTTTTAGTCCATCAAAAATATGGAAAGAGTTTTGTATACCTCTGGAGAAAGAATATATAAATAAAACCACATTTCATTCCCCCCTTTATGAGTACAGTGCTGTATAACATATAAACAGTTTACAATGATGACTGTATACAAATGCACTATCCATAGTAATTCTGCTGCACAGCAGCCTGCTGCTGCAAAGAAACCACCTGAGAAGGTTGAAATAGTACACCAAGGGAAGAGCATATTGAACTCCAAGGTAGTATTACAATTCCCCATATGCTCAGACTCAGTTTCAGCTCATACGGAAAGCTTATGAGTTAGTATTAGTTGTTGATCACTTGTAGCTCCAGAGCAAACACCAGTCCAGCAAAATTAATCACAATTACTAGTTGATAATCAAAGCAATAATACCCTAAAAAAAGGATAGAAGCTGATAGTGTAATGTTCCTAATCCACATAGCAAGAGCTAAATACTTGTGTGTTCTTTACAGGCTTGTAAAGCAGGAATAGAGCTCAGAGCTCCTTGCTCTGCCATGTATTACTTTTGACAATTCATAAACCTTTGCCCTCAGTTTGCTTTTTCATAAAACAGCCTGATAATATTCACATACTTTGCATCGTTGCAGCCTCTATCAAATTTTCAGTAATACAAATACATAGAGTCATGCTCCATGGTGTATTTCCTACCATTTTTATTTCTGTGGGAGGAAGAGAGCACAGGTATTCAGACAGTTATTATTACGGCTTGTCCACTGTAGTGTGCTTAGGATTGGCTGGTTTCTGCAGAACACATATCGGCTTAGTATTCTTACATTAAATTTCTAAAAGTGGCTCTACACCACCAGCCATTCCCAGCTACTCTCTTTCACATGCACAAGGCTTTTGCTTGTGGGATGATTGTCCCCTTAGTGTCCAGTGATAAACATGCTAAGAGGAAACTTCCAAGGGAAGACATAGGAACAAAAGAGAGAGCTTGACAAATGTCTGCTTCTAAGAACTCTGGTGACCAGAGATTTTCTGAAGAAGCATATATGAGGTAGGAAGTGCCTCTATCCTCAGTTTACAAACACAACAGAAGATTTGTTTCCTATCTTCTACAAAATAAGCCAGATGCTAAAGGGAAAAAAAAAAAAAAAAAAAAAAAAACAACCAAAACACCCAACAAAATCAAAATTACTGTCATCAGAAAATAATCAGTAAGTGTACGTGACTGGCTGATGTTTCTGCAGAATACTAAACCCTCAGAACAGCCAGGTAGTAAAGAACAAAACTAAGAGCTAAACCCTAGTTTACTACTTGAGTTCAAATAAGCCGTTTGATGGCTTATCTGAATGACTTACTAAGCTATTAAGATCAGGCCATTTACTTCTGAATAAAGAGTCAAAAGGTCTAAGTGAAATAAGAGTGAAAGGAAAAGGGAAAGAGCCTGGTGAAAGGAAAGAGCAGAATGAAAAGGGGTTTTGAAGGTTTGATAGCATACAACAGAACCAGAGATGCCCATGGCTACTGCAGTAACAGGACTTTTCTGAGCATTTGGAATTTTTCAGGGAAGGCTGGAAGACCGATGAAATTGATAAGCTGCAAAATGAGACTGAGAAAGCCTTGGAGGAGAAAAGCTTACAGAAAGAAAGATGTAACTTTAATTACAGCAGGAAGCAGAATGCTAGATGAATGAATGCAAATAAGTTCAAAAAAGGGGACTTGATGTCTGATAACATGATTTCCATCAGAATCAGTGGACAAAGCAGCCTTCCTCAAGAAGCACAGGAACAGAACTGGGCAAAGCCTGCTGTGGCTGACACTGGGACAGGAAGAAGTAGGTACCTACAAGGCTGGAAGTTTCTGCAATGGGATGGGAACATAGGATATCAGAGAGCTCGTTATTTTCTCTGTCCTCCCATTTTTAGGCAAATTACTCCAATAATTCCTCCAGTGGTAACCACCAACCTGATAGTAAGACATAAGACTTTCTGCATTCAATTAGTTTTTAGTAGGTTGTTAAAAATAAAAAAAAAATCTATATACATCCCATATTACTGTTGTCATAATCTGCCTCAATCCCTATAGACCTGCTATCTCCCTGCTTCTGAGATGCAACAGTGTTTTATCACTTATGGACTCTCCGCTAACACCACGTTATGCTATTCATGACTCACAGATGTTATAGAATGTGTTTAGCAAAAAGCCTTTAGAAGAACTAATGTTCTCCAAGTTAAAAGTTTCTATGTTTGTATGTTTATTCATACTATGCAATAATTTAAACTTGGGGGAAAAGAATACTTTTTTTAAGTCAAATCTTCTAACAATGAAGGAAGACAACATGAAAGTAATAACAACATTGTATTCAGCTGGTAGGTAATTATTCTTTATAGTTCAAATTATAACTAGGTTATAAGAACTGAATAAATGAACAAGTCAGTATGAAAATGAAAAAGTACTCCATTTCAAAAGAAATGAAAATAAGGGTCCAACTCCATACAGTGCTCCAAGACCATCATATTATGCAAATCTCCCAAATCAATTTGGCAAATGTAGTTCCCACAGCATGCAAATTAATGAAATTTTCATTGGCCTCTGCCCTGAATTTGAAGTCAAATAAAATTAAACCCCTATTAACGATGCCTTAGGGTAAAGTACTCAGATCTTTAATTTCTGCTGACATAAGTATCTATCTCAGGGTTCTGATTCAAAACTTCTCTCAGCTAATTCACAGTC
The DNA here is from genome assembly GCA_024733675.1 of Psilopsiagon aymara. Taxonomy (NCBI): domain Eukaryota; kingdom Metazoa; phylum Chordata; class Aves; order Psittaciformes; family Psittacidae; genus Psilopsiagon; species Psilopsiagon aymara. The sequence continues at coordinate 32,037 of JANRGW010011732.1, forward strand.
TGTAAATCAGTCTTTAAAAGCTTATTGAATGACGCAATTAAGGTATCAACAATCTCATTGGGTAATCAGACAGAAGGAATCATGGCAGACAGAGCCGTTCTTGCATAGATGTCCACATAAAACTGGTGCAGAAATTAATCATGTGGTCCTGTGATTAAAAACTGAAGAGCCACTCAGTCCATTTTTCTTAGTATAAAAAATCACCCAAGTGTTAGAAGAGCAGCCAGCACAGTGTAAGCTCAATTTATGATATAATGCAATAAAGACGTCAAATAATGCTTAATTTCAAAGACACTATCTTGTGATGAATGTAAGGCTAGTAGAGGAAGAAACACCAATTCTTTGTACTGATTTTGGACTTGGGACTTTTAATGTAACTTTCTCGATTCCAGCTAAGTGAAGAAAGGTCACTGGCAGGACCTTGACTTTGGAAACTTGCTTGGTATATGTGATGTTAACTGGGTGATACTGTAATAGCTGCAAGTGGCAATCTGCAGACAGTGATGTGCATTTCTTCTGCATAAAGTCTGTCTGATCTTGCCTCTAATAAGATATGAAAACATGAAGAAATGAAGGGAATGTTTTGCCTCTTTCACTATACACCAGACTCTACCCCTCCAGCAACCTATAGCTGAGCTGTTTCTTTACAGCACCTCCACTGAGAGTTCAATATTTGAAAATTCAGATATGGGAGTAGGCTTCAAATGACTTGAAAGCTGAGTAGAACATCAGAGTGGCTGATACAGCCAACTCTGAGAAAAGTAGCTTATGAAGGTGAAACATCTTGTCGAAAACAATGAGCTCTCATATCATATGCAATTAGGACAATGGGCAGGGCTTTTCAATAATAAAAAATTTGATTGAATACACTAGAAAAGTAAGTTGCTTGAGGTGGCTGCAATGTACTATGGCAGCAACTCCAGATGAACACAGTAAATTGGATTGAAAGGTTGAAAGGCTTCAAAAAAGCTGGCTATCCAGACAAAATTTTGGTTGGGCTGAGTTATCAGTGTCCTTTCTGAGGTTTGTAATGTTTGGGAAGGTTTGAACTTCATAAATGCATGAAAACACATACACCCAAATAAGTAAGCCTGAAAAGAACCACAGCAGAAGGTGAAGGGTAAATTTGTTGTTGCATGCCTAAAAGTCTCTAAGTGCTTTGTCATCATCACAGGCCTGTAGATCTGATCAATATGTATATAAGACACCCAAAGACTACTCATAAATAAATAAATAAATAAAACCTTTTTGGAAGAAGAAAGACCAAAGCATCATAACAGTGGAGAGGATAAATTCACTGGTATCCTTTCCAGCCTTTTATAGATTTTTTTTTACAACAGAAAGTATTGTTATGCAAGTGATTTGTGTTGATACATTTGGGTTTACAGCTGAGTGGAAAGGTTGGAATGGATTTGGCAGTTCTGCCCAAGAGGATAATATGTTCCACATGACTGCCAAGGCAGGTCTGGAGAATCGCCAGTAGATCTCCAACCATCCATCAAGCACGAGCAAAAAGCAGCAGGGAGCTAGCAAAACTTGCCAGCTTATTAGGTACTTCTGGCTTCATGAAGAGCCTTGCAGCTTACGGCTCACTGTTTTTTTCTATAAAATGGACCACATCTATCTGTAGGTTAGAAAGCTAACCAGAACTACAACAGTCTGGCACTGAAAGGCAACCCTTGCCCAGAGCTTTTAGCATTCAGCAGTTGTCAAAAGCATTACTTCTTTTAATAGACTCATTTTCTCACATACAGACATTTCCCTCCCTCTTAGCTATGCTTAAACTTAGTATTTGTTTTGCTAACTGGTTTGCTGTTGAAAACTTGCAAGACTGACCCCTAATTTTGTTTCCATTCTCCATGGAGCCTGTGTATGAGGCACGTAGGAATTCTGACCAAGGCTACGAGGAAAGTTTGCTGCAGCTCTCACGCCTGCTCAGCTGCATTCCCCCCAGTTAGCTAAGACAAGTGATGGATTAAGAAAGTAGAGGGCCAGGTTGCTTTGCCAAGACATCAGCTCCCACTTCACCCATTAATACAGGACAAGTTCTACAAACCAAACCTTTGACACAGAGGGAAGGGGCATGTTGACACAAACTGGATCAGGAATCAAGGTTTGTCGCTATTCTCATTATCTAAATATTTTAGTAAAAGATGGACAATGGTTAGTGTTTCCTTTTAGTGTCTCATCCTCTTCTTCCATAAGAAATTCTGAAAATTAACATTGCATCTCATCCACAGTGGATGGAGAGAGAAGGCCTGAAATCATAGATGACAGAGATGAAAAAGATAAAAAACATGTACATCTCCCAGCTTTCATTCCATCATGCTGAAGTACTCTTTTTACTGTTATTATTTTGGGACAGCAATGAGCTCTGGCGTGCTATGTAGCTCTGTAACCAGCATCTCCCAAATTTGGGGAAATCTAAGTCTACCTCCAGATATTATGCCTCAGGCCAACCTCCACTGGCCCAGCCATAAATACAGACAGGCTGCATAGCAATGTAAACCACTTGCATCTCTTTACCTATGTAATGTATATATCCTTGTGTAATCTTTCTGCAGTAACGGTTGTTTAAGACTATCTCTCTGAAGAACAAGAAGTGAGAAAAGAAACAAAACAAACCCAAAGCAAAACCCAGCAGTTCCTGCTATGTTGTAACAATTACTGTTTTCAGCTCAAAATTGATATTCAGAATTCCTAACCAGGGTTTGAGGACACTTCCAGATTTCACAATAATATTTAAGACCCTAGGGTTTAGGGGTTTTGTTTTGTGGTACTAACTTCACCACAGGTAGCAATGAGTATTAACTTTTGGTTGGCCTTGGAGAGTCTCCATACCATCCAGCAGTAGGTGTCTAGCACAGGTGTGCTGCACCACACTGTGGCAGGTACTGGGTTTTTTTTACTTTTAGAGGGTACTGTTAGTCATCTGATGAAACAATTTCCTTAGAACAGCCTAAATGGTGTAATGAAGCTGGTGTTTTTGAAGGAGCTCTCTTAAAGTTCAGGATTCTAAATTCAGGTGGGTCAGATTCCCACCTCTCAGTTTTTCAGTTATATTCATTCATGGAAAACGTTTGTCTTTTTCTGGTAAACTTGTCCTAGTATCACTGCCTCAAGAGAATCAACAAACTTTTCATTATCATTTTTGCACAAGTATATTTACTGAGCAGAACTGCATCACATGAAGTGCTCTATGGTTTCAGAACAGCGATTCCAGCTTTATTTTTCCAAACAGATAAGTTCATGAGCTCAGTGCTGGCAAACACTCTCAAGTAAACCCCCCACAGCATCTTTTCCTGTGCTTTTCATGTGTGTAAAGTATAGCTACAGTAAGGGCCAGGTAGAAATGCTCATCCTGATTGATGGTACTCAGTGAGAGACAAGTAGTAGGACCAGTAAGGCATTTTCTAACATAGGAAAACACACTCCAGCCACTGACATTTGACAAGCTGCTGCTGGTGTACCAGTGAATGAATTATTATATACTGCAAATTCATATAGAATCCAGGCTGCTATTATATTCAACTACTTCCTCTGAAGCTGACATGTCCATTGATTGTTGCTTCATGAAAATAAAGGTTATATTAATGTCAGCATATGGGAAGCATTGATTTTATAATTTTAACTTACTGTAATTTGAAACACTTTACAAAAAGCAGAGTATTATAAAGCCTAGTTGCGATACTTCTAGCTGCATAGTTGTATCTGTTTTCGTGACCTTTACCACGTCTCATTCTGTTCTGTACAAAGACAGAAAGCAATTTTCTGCTAAACTTCTAGTTTTGATGTCACTCCATATTTTCTAGAGGTTTTTACTTCAAAGGAAACCAAAATGAAAACTATAGACTGCATTTCTTTATTTACAAGAAAGTAAATACAGTGTCAGTAACTAAAATTTTGTGAATACATCTGAATGAATCACTGAGGCAGTGAAGGATGTGAGCAATACCATACATAGTTGATTTAAAACAACAACCATAAATGACACCTTTCATTCTGACACAGGTATGAATACCAGGACCAAGAATAGCCCTTGAAATTCTCACAGCAAGGTGCTTATTTAAAATCCAGTTTCAGAAAAAAAACCCACAAATGGAATTCCATTTTTTAATTCCTTATTATTTCTGTCAAAAGTGATCCATTCAGAAGCAAAACATTTTTAGCACACTACCAAGTCAGTGCCACCCAGGGCTGAGATTCACCCATGAACTTCAGAGAGGTTGTCCTCCCTGCCTTCAGAGGTGTCTCCCAGGCTTATTGATGCCAGCAATCTTGTGGGTGCAAGCTAATGGAACATAAAATATAAGGACACTTTTTTATTACTGTAAAAATATAATAGTAAATAACCACAGGAGTTCTGACTTGTTAAATAAAATAAATCCACCTTTACATAACCACTAACCTCAGAAAGACTACAGAAGTGTCTCAAGCACTCAGCTAGCAGGGTCTTTAGAGTAAAAGAGAATTTTAGCACTTGAGTTTTGAAGATGAAAACACTGCAGATTTAAGGAGCATCAAACCAATAACAGGTTTATTCTGATAATAACCGTGTGTTGTTTGGAGAGCTGAGGACAAGAGAGATTAATTGAATTGCTCAGAGCACAAAGAGTGTGATGAAGGCTACTACTGAATGCAGCCTACCTGAGGCCTCTGCTAATGCTTCAGACACAGAACTGCTCTTCCTCTTTGAGTGCTCAGTGGCTGCACACTCATCTCTCTTTTATGGTACATAAACATCACTTTTTCATTGAAGAACTACAAATGCAAACTATTTTTAAAACCACATTAGATTTCTAGGCCTTCTGGCTCACGGTTAGTGCACTCTGGCCAGTGAGGAGTGTGACATCTGGGCATATCCCCAGCAGCTGCCTGCTACTCTGCCATCATTTGTCCTCAATTTCTCTGCTCACAACAAGTTTCTTCCCTCCTCCTCCTCTCTGTTCTAGTCAAGTTTTCTGTATTCTCTCCTTTCAGAGCATTTTAGTTAAAGTAACACTCTGGTTTTCTGTACTCTCTTCTTTTCTTCTTTACAGCAAATATTACTATGGAAAACCACCTAAAGGTGTAGAGATAAAGCTCTACAACTACTAGTGTCTCATCTGAAGATCCATGGGAAAAGAAATTTACTTTTTTCCTTTCCTTATCATATTCTATTTGCTGTAGAGATCTCTGGCCAAATAACAGCCTTGCAGAAATAAATAATTGCTGTGCAATGACTATAAAACATACAGCAAGACAAGCAAAGTCCTCTACAATCAAAAAAGGTCTGAGGTGAACTAGTGAGTACCAGCTGGGGAGCTTTAATGGAAATCAAATAAGGAAGATTGGCTAAAAAAAATCAGACATGCTTTCACAAGGGTATCCTTTACTAAAATAGCACTTTGCAATGCAGATTAATGATATCTGGACCCAGACTTTGGAAAAAAAAAAAACAAACCAAAAAAATCCCCAAATATCAGCGTTGCCAGGACAGGATTCTGCCACTTAATCTCAGTTACAATATCCAGATTTAGCAATGCCTGTGCAAGTGAAACTTGACTATCTAGCCTCAATAAATGCATTTGCTGATCACGTGCCTCTCTCCTCATTCTCTTCCTCAAAGAACACACCATGTTTGTAGTAGAAAGTGAGTTTGAAATCTGCAGGGACTGGCTAAGTTATAACATTAGTAAGCTGAGCTCACCCAACCCCAACCTGGTACTGCTGAAGAAGTTCCAGCCACAGAGAGGCCAAGGTGCCCCTTGCCCCATGCTGGTGAGGTCCCTCCTGCTGTGAGTGCTCCTGAAATCCCACTCCCAGGTTCCCTGTTATTCCAGGGAATGCCAGCTGCTGACAGCACAGCAACCTCTGTGATGGGATTAAATGACTGCAGGAAAATAAACTAAAGCACCACTGTCATTTCCCAGCAACTACACCAACTCTGAGCTCCTAGGCAGGGCTCAGCCAAAAGTCTCTGCAGCCCATATTGGGTCTCCAGTGGTGGCAATAGGAGATGCTGTCTGGGGAGGGCACCTAGCCTGGCCCATTCCTGAAGTCTCCATTTCATACTCCACTAGCATACACCATTGCTTAATTAGGGTATGTTAGAGGCACATACCTCCGGGGTCTTTTTAATACCTGTTTATGAATCTGTTGCCCATGAATTTCCCCTTTTGACACCGCAAGTGACAGCAACTCCTGACAGCAACTTGCAGAAATTTCTTACCTTCTGTGTAGGGAATCACCTTTTCAAGTCAGTGTCCCTCAGCTCTTGTATTGCAGGAATTGGTGAGCTACTGTTTTGCATTCAGCTTGTTCACTAATTTTGCAATTTTACATCACCCAAACACACCCTCCTGACAGCCTTTCTCTCCCAGATGAGCAGCTTTAGCACTTCTGGTCTCTGCTTGTAAGACACTGGTGAATACCAAACAAAACTGGTCTCTCCTAGTTTCTCTCCTAGGTGACACAAATAGTGACACTTCATCAGCCTCCTAGTTTCTCTCCTAGTTTATCACCTAGGTCATACAAATAGTGATGCTTCACCAGTCTGAAAAGTGACTGTTGCATCATGCCCTTTGCTTCCTAGACTTTATCGGCTTTCAGTTCATAAAAGGATACTTCTTCAAGTCCCCTGACAACTTAGCTGGCTTTTCTGAAAGTCCAGGTATGTATTATCTTCTGGTTCCACTTCAAACACTTGCTTATTTGCACCATTATACAGCAAGTTGGGGAAGCAGAAGCTCCTGAATCAGATTATGCTTAGTCATGTACTCAGAGATCTTCTTTATTATACACACTGTCATCATACCAGGGATGGAAATCATATCTATCAGTCTGCAATTTCCATGATCCACTGTTTGTAGGTCAGAAGAGGAAAGAACCAAGCATACTAACCCAAAACAACGGCTAATATGCACTGACAGAGTAGTTCTTCACATATTTTTGCCATGGAGCTGGCTCCTTGCTGCCTCAAGCCTCTTGAGCTGTTTGCATGTGTACTGTATTGGTGCAAAGTGGTGTAGCTGCAGAGTTCTGATTTAGGAACATTGCAAAACTCATTGCACAGTTGCAAGAAAGAGAAGGACTTCTGCACTCTTCAGACTCCTTATTTGGTGAGACAGATAGATGATAGATAGATAGATAGATAGATAGATAGATAGATAGATAGATAGATAGATAGATAGATAGATAGAAAGAATTTGGAGGGTTGTGGGATTTTGATGACAACTTCTGGTTATTTTGCTGAAGTGGAAAGGAGGACAGGAGTCTGCAGGAATCCTGCAATGTGCAGAAGCATGGCTCACACACTCAGCAACATTCACCCACTGCCTTGACAGGTGCCCAGGGAAAAGCCCACATAATTTGTGGCATCTAAGTGTGTCTATTAGCAAACCAAAAGATGTAGCAGGACTTGCAAATTCTATTTAGAATTGCTTACAGCAAATCTTGACTTTTTTAATAAAAAATATTATCTGAGAGGTGCGGTTTTGTACCTAGCATCATGAAATGTTTTGGAACACATACTCTGCAAGAATTAACACACCTTGATTAACTTCCATGGAACTCCAACAATATCAGCTGGTGGCTGATTTGCCTCAGCATGAAGAAGCATATTTTCTCATCAGCATTAGATCGTGGAGATGAAACTTGCTTATAAAGTGAGTGACATTGCACACAGTTGCCCTTTATCTTATAGAAAGACCACTTACAAAAGTCTCCTGCTTCTTCCCTCCATTAAGAGGACCTTCTTTAAGGCTGAGAACAAGGATTAGTAATAACACATCCCTTCATGCTGTAACGCTACTCATCTCAGGAAAAAAGCATTAGAGACACTGGTGTATCACCCTTTGCAGGCAGATTTCCCCAATTCTCTTTTCCAGTCATCAAAGTCCAAGAAGAAGCTATGCTGAAATTTGTACCTAAACTGAAATCTGCTGATAGTATTTACCAGCAGATATTTTTTTGTTTGGTTTCAGTGAAAGGAATCTTTTCTGCCAATATATGCAATTCAAAACAGGGCTGCCAGCTACACCCGAATACCTCTGACATCTCTGACAACAGGCTGGAGTGCTTCTCCTCCAGCACCTGGCAGGGATATGTGTCTGTTTTGTCCTGTACCGCACCTTGGCAGCATTTGCTAGCTAGTCAGTGTGATAATTTATAGTATTTTCATTTGCAGCAGTGCTAGCTGGTTTGGCTGCCCCTCTCAGTGCCTTGAAGGGTCAGGGTCTGGCATCTGACCCTACTCTGCTTGGCCAGGTCTTCAGCTAAATTATTTCATTCTGACTTAGGCAACACCTCCGTTTAACTTTTACCACTCTTTCTCTGTTTCTACTGAAGGATTGCCAGAGAAACACAACAGGACAGCACTGCGAGCAATGTCCAAATGGCTTTATTGGTGATGTCAGAGGAGTCCCCACATTCTGCCAGCCCTGCCCCTGTCCCCTGCCAGCACTTGCCAAGTAAGTGAAGGGTCTTTGCTACTCTTTGATGTGGGCTGGCTTCGCCCCTTTCCAAGTTGGGTTCAGCATTTCTCCCTGGATGCAGGAGGCAAGGGCTGCAGCTCTTGACAACTGGGAGAAAATAAGAGGACTACCAGCTGCTCACAAAACCACAGGAAACAGCATTTCATTTAGAAGGTGCAAGACACCTTTAAGTGCTCATATCAGTTCTTACCAAGGGGGAGCAGAAAATATTTTACCAAATTCAAGTCCACACTCCTTTATGCAGGAGAGATTATTCAGCTGTCTGGTTACTCTTAAGAATCCCTTAAAGACCAGTTCCCAGAGAAGATGGCATCAGAGATGTATATAGCTCAGACAGACAGAAAGATCAATCCATGACCTCTGGAGGGTAAAACCAATCACAAAAAAAAAGCATAGCCTGGCACTCTCCTGAGTCAACAGCAGATGGATCTGGTTAGTGCAGTAACAGTTGAAAGTGCTGGAGGACCTTACGAAAGGTACGGTGCCTCTTCAGCTGGTGGCCAGCTACGTTTGGGTAAGAAACTCTGAAGCCTGACAGAAAAAGAAGACCAAGTCAAAGAGCTCCAGCTGTTATATGCTTTGTGCCTTCAGAAGAAACAAATAACTACCAGCCATGGCCAGTTACTAGAAACCTTTAGTGCTATGTCAGTAGTGCATCTGAAAGAAATTATCAACTTCCTCTTGCTTGAGGTCCATCCCCTGGGAGAGAGGCATCTATGCAAATTCCACTTTAGTGCACAGGGGAGATGCTAGTAAATAGTTGCCTCTGGGTTGAAGCTATTTTTCTAGTGAGCTACTTACTCCACTTGTGTTATTTCCCATTCTGCTTTCAGCAAGGCTTCTCAGCAAAGGGGAATTTCCTCACTGTGTTTGTTTACTGTTGCTATGGGGTTACCCATACAGTCTTAAGGTGGGATGAGCTGCATTTTGCTCAGCTGCTCAATGGCATGGGCTCAGAATGGCCACAGAGAAAACTAACTCTGGCCAGCCTCTTGCAGATCACCTCTTGGGATCCTCAGTGAGCTGCAGACATGTGAGGAGGGCTGTGGGGTGGGGAGCAGCTATTGTTGAAAAACTGCAGCTTTGCCTGGATTAGAGGAAAATCCTCCAGAGACAAGGGAAAAACCTGGCTTTGCTCAAATGTAGACAGGCTTAAGAGCAAGAGAACTCACAGATGATGCCGACCACTTCCTCCAGTTTCAGTAGTGGCTGTAAATGCCAGAAATATAACAGTTGGAAGCACTGATTTTTCCTTCCAAAGAAATTGTGGAGGTTTTCTTCTACCTGGTGGTCACACTTTAGTGTAAGGAGCTGTTCTCTCAACCACAACCTGGGCTACACATACCTGAGGCACTACCTCACAAGGTCCAGTCTCTATTAAGCATGGTAAGCCAAGCAAGGTCTAGTCTGCCCTCCCTACAGTGCGATTTGACAGAGCATGGCTGGGTCTGCATTCACCCAGACCCCCTGCCCAGTCCTGCAGCCCACCAGGCTCTGCAGCAATGTCCCTGACAGCACGGACCAAGCCAGCCCTGTCAGGCTCTGTGTGGTAAGACCAGCAAGGACCTGAGCTACAGGCTGTCATCTCTGCCAGCACTACGGGAGATGGCCACAGAGGCCATGGAGTGTTCCTTTCTTCAGCATGCTCCTTAGCCCTTCTGCTAGAGGTTCAATGCCTCTCTTATTCCAGACCACTAGAGATAAGGAAGCCCCAAACACAAAAGGACAGCAGTGTGGGAAAATAAAGGGAGGACAAAAGTTTTAAGAAGCCTGAGTGCAGATGCTTTAACGTTAGCAGCAGTATAAGACTTGAACTTGATCCTCGTGGGTCCATTTCAGTATATTACATGTTCTGCAATATGTAGCCCCCTCAAAAATACCTCACCAAAAATCCACTTCAATTTTTCAGGGTTTTCCCTCAGAAAAGTCCTGAAGGCAATAGTTAAAGGAATATCTGATCCCAATTTGTCTCATACCCGCATTTAAAGAGCATGCAGAAATTGACTGTTCAGCTTCTCACATGAGAGAGACTTGACCACAGCCATAGCCTTCAGCTGCAGCTGGAACAGGCAGACAATAACGATTGAGCAACATTCAGCCTTGAACAACTAAATGGAAAGAACAACTGTTCTCTCTTTAATTTTTTTTCTCCATTAATCCTACTCCATTTATATCAAAGCAAAACAGTAGCTCTACCAGAAAGCAGAGAAGTATTAAAAGCCTTAAAGAACATCCAAATGATGTTGGTTTGTACTCTGTTTTACTTTGGAAATAACCAGTTAATTCATAATAGCTGGACAAAGTGTCCAAATCTGTAAACTGACAGAGTCACAAAATACATATTTTTTCTTGGGATTCATCTGTGTGTCTCTAGATTTTCTGACCAGAGTATCTTTATATCTGCTATTCTGGGAAGCTTTGGAATAACTTTTGGACATTACACATAAAGTCTAATCTAATTCCTTTGGAATAAAAAAAGGATGGAAATTGCTTCCCAGTCCAGCAGATAGTGCTTCTTTTCAAACCCTAGGGAATTATATGAACATTTTTCCCCAAAAGACCACAAAAAATATAAAACTGCAGGAAGGCTTCAGTCTTATTTCATAACTTAAAACCACAATGTGATTTTTTCAACTACGTGAAGGAATTTGCCTCTGTAAAAGAAGTGGAAATCTGCCAAACTGTCATGATTTTCTCAATATGTTCTCACAAAAGCTTTACAGAAGTTAATTCGTGAATTCTGTGAGAAGAGCCTCATTTTATGTTCTCTCTGGTTATATGAAATGTTTTGAGACAACAGACATCCAGACATAGATTTATTTGACCATGGTTTTGCAACCAGCTGAGAAAAGCTGGCGGAAACTGAAATTATGCAGGAATTCTTGTCACTTTTCAATGCTGCTCCTTCCTGGAACAAAGGGAAAAAAGCATGGATCCTGCTTTTCCCATGGCTCCAAGCTTTTTGTCCTCTGCATGAAGGAGACACAACCTGACCACATCTGCCCAACATTGTACGACTCAGGAACCGCATTTTAGCAACCACGGTCCTGCAGCTGGCAACTGCTGCCACTCACTACTCTGCTCGCATTCCAGTTCTGGCAGGAATTTACTCACACATATTGCGAACTAAATGGAAACATCTGTATGTCTTTTTCTTGCAAATGTATTTAAGCCATGTCCATCATGTGTTTGAAGCATATACAATTTGCAATTTCCACATCTGCTGCTGCTGTTTCTTGGGTCTCATATTTAGTTAAACATTTGTTAAATCCTGAAAACATAAGAAATAAGGGAATCTATGATTTTGAATCATGATAGTGAAAATTACACCCCAAGCTATTACTGCAATCAGTATCACTACTTGGCATGATGGTCTAAGAAGAGGCCCCAGACACATTCCAGCTTACTCAGAGATATCAGAGCAGCCTTGGTTACAGCAAATGAGGTCAGTTCTCACAACTTGGTACTTCCAGACTGGACTTGAGAAAAACTGTAGGATTTGCATAGGAAACTGCTGCACCTGTACAAGAATCTCAGTTCCTGAAGTGTTCATTGCAATATTCTCATAAGCAATATTTTATCCCTTAGAATAAGACCCAGGACGCAATTACTTCTGTGTGACATACACATTTATCCTAAATCCCTTATCTAAAATATGTGTATCAAAACCTATAGGTGTGTCTGAACTACAATGCAAGCAAACCTTATATATATATATCTGTACTTACATAGCTCCATGGTACTAGATATGAATTAGTGCTTTCTACACCAATGTAAAAGACTAAAACAGAGGTATAATGTGAATAACATACAGAGCCCAAGAATACCTATTCACCAATGAGTAACCAAGAGCCACAGTTCACACTGACAGCAAATGACCATAATGTAATAAAGAAATACTCCCAAGTGTTTGCCATTACATGCTATTCTAACTATTCATTCTAATGAAATTCCAGCTTTGCAGTATCCTGTTACAGAAAAAGTGGAAGCGTGCGCTGTATCTGTAAGGAAAACTATGCAGGACCCAACTGTGAAAGGTAAGAAACTAATAGGATGACTTGCTGGTCAACAATACTGAAGTACAGAAGTCTCTGTAGGAGTCTTCCCATATGTGGGAGAAAGCTTGTGCATGTATTTTCATCAGGTTGAATCGTGTCTGTTAAAGGATCTCATTCTCTACTAAAAACCATAAGAATTTGCCATGGAGACATGTCAGGGTAAGAGAGACATTTACATCTGATGTATTTTGTTTGAATTCTTGGACTTCATGTACCTTCACATGGTAATCTTCCTAACGGGAATACAATTTAAAAATTAAGTACAAAACACAAATCAGAAACAGCAGCTGAAGGGAAAAACAAATCACATATATGGTTCTTGCCATTCACAGCCCTAAAACATGTAGCAGGCTTCTACCAAATGCATTTTTTCAAAAGCAAAGAAGAGAATCCATCATCTGGTCAAATTCTTAATGAGCAAATGCAGCTTTTTTGGTTAAATTTTAAACGTACTTCACAGATGTAAAGATGTAACTCAATAAACACCCAACCATAGGCCAGTGTTGCTTTTCAATTTTTCCTTATGCCCATAAACAATTTCCAGTAAATATCCTCTAAATAACAAAATATTCAAATAAACAATGCTATACAGCAGAAATATAACTTACTCTCCTATCTTATAGAGCACCATCTTTCTCGCTATGAATACACATGGATAATGTTTCAACAGATGTCAGAGGTATGATTATAATTTAGAAATTTTCCTTGAGTGGCCAGCAAATTAGAACAGCTCTAACACAAAGACTGAAGGGTACAGGACGCCTCAGACACAGGCTGATGCGAACTGGCTGTTCAGGATGGCTTTCTGAACACCTCGTTTTGATTTTCTTTAAAGCCTCTGTAGTATTTAAGACTTCAGTCCCCTATCATTAACGGACAAGTCTTGAATTCAAGTGATACTGAACATAAATATCAGAGAAGGGAGAAAGGGGAGGCTTAAGATGCAAAGAGAAATCAATATGGAAAAGCTAAGATGAAAAAAAGAGTGAAGGCTTTTGCCCTTACAGATGATTCAAACATATCAGCATATTACCTCTGCATCTCTAATGTGGTGACAGCAATAGTGAAAGCACTTTAGACAGATGGCCCAAAAATAAAAAACAACAACCCTTGCTTCCAGGCCTGTGGCTGTATTCTTTTGTTCCACCAAAATGTCAGATTTATACACAAAGGATAATGCGGACAATTAAAAGGTCAGTGAGGTTTCTTAATGGTTATTAAAATGTCAACCTAGACTACAAGCAACTCAAATCCTATGAAATGAATAGCAGATGCATAGTAACAGCAGAAAATAGCATCGGCTTTGTTTTCTAATAGCCACTACACAGACTGACTCAGTGCATCTGTCTCAAAGAAGGCAAAGCTTTGTAGATGAGTTAGAAAAAGCCACAGAAAGAAATCAGCCTGTCCTGGTAATTATATTAAGTCCTTGACTAACTGCTGAGGTAGGTAGCAAGCAGCAACAAACAAGACTTTGCTACTGGTAAGTTACTGGTTCTGCTCCCATTTGTGCCAGAAACATCAAAATGCAATTTAAAGACTGACGAGAAATGCATTGCTTGTGCCCGTCCACTCGCTGAAGAGCAAGACCTTGCTTTGCATACTCTGCTGCTGGGCACTGCCACCACTCCTTACTCCCATTGGCACCTACAATACCATCAATATGCTGGCAGGAGAACTGGGGGATCCTGAGAATTGCCCCTGTCCCTCCCTGCAGCCCACATAGATGCTTGTCTCCCCAGAGAGGAAGGCTACATCCTGCTTACTGCTCTCCCTCCCAGCTCTCTGCAGTGGTTGGTGATGGGCATCAAGGGGCAGTGAGCCGCAGGACACCCCTCCATGCGGCGTGTGGGACCTCCAGAGCTGCACACCAGGAGGCAATCTGCTCCATTTCCTCTGGCATTCATGTAGGAGGCTTTCCTGTGCTGCTCCAGGGGCTTGGCACAAACCTATCCAGTTGATGTTTGCCAGCAAATGGTGTTGTGAAATCATGAAAGCCTTTGCTAGGACTGAGAAAAACATCTTCCCAATTTGAGATTTAGGAATGAATCATCCTGCTCGTGGACTTCAGAAGTAAGGCATTAAGGCAGTTGTGGATGAAATCCAGGTTTTGTTAACGCCCAAATGTTAAAAAAGGTAACTGAACTAATGATACCTTAGTGTCCACAGTGAATAAACATAAAAGGTTCTTTTGGTATTGCCAGGGAAGAGGAAGTTAATTTTTTACTCACCAATAATTACAGGAAGCAAACATGGCTACAGAATGAAACAAAGATAACTTAGCAGACTATTATGGGAGAGGAAATATTCGTTGTTAGCAACAAAGAGCCATTTATTGATAGAAGAGAGGAAAAGACGTTTACCCCAGGGCTCCTCTTTTTCAGGCCACAAGGGGCAGAGATGGAGCAATATGTTTTCATTCAGTTGCCTCTGCTCTTCTCACGTGCTACCAACTATCAAAACAGGCTCAGTGCAGTTCAGCCCTATGAGATACAATGAGTGGCAAAGGGAAGGCGAAAGTGAAGGTGATACATTTATTTTCAGCTTTTAAAGTTTCTAGTTGTTTTAGACACCTACTCCAGATGAGCAGATATGGCTAATAAAAGTGAGTCAGATGGTCACAAAAAGCAGCACTTGCGAGGACACGAGAAACTGTCCACTGTGTCAGGCAAGTGACCTGAACGGTGCATTTCAGAAAAGAAGAAGAAAATCACCTTGTCCTGCTCCTTGAGAGGGCAGACACTGTGGGCCTGATAGGAAGAGCACACAGTCTTTGGCAGGTGCTTGCTGAAAGTCAGAGCTGGGTAGTGGTAAGCAATATGCTGGTCTGGCCCTAGCACTGCCCAGTGGCTTCTGTGACTTGGCCGCGTTAGGCAGATGATCATTTGAGAAATACCTAACTACAGAAAATTAAAAAGCAACTCTTCTAAACGTTGACAGCTCAGAATAAATCAAATATTAAAAAAAAAACAACAAAAAAAAAAACCACAAAAAAAAAAAAAAAAAAAAAACACAAACAACCACAGAGGGGGGGGTTCTCGATCAGACTTCACAAACATATTGAAATTCTGAAATTTGCGAAAATACTATAATTTCATATTGGCTGACATATTACAAAATCACAGCAAAATATTTGGCATGACTGAATAGTACCATTACCCATCACTGCCTGATCAAGTTCCCATGGGAATGGGGACCGACTCCACCGAAGTCAATTAAATCACACTCTGCACTCAATGTCACATTCACAGTTCTTTGAGGGGTACATAGAACTCCCAGTCACATTTTTGTCCTTCATGTCTGGGTCACCCATATGATAAGATCTGCACCAAAGATTCTGGCAGTGCTGCAAAGAGACAGTCTTTGTCATTGGCAAAAGCAGGATTTGAGGCAGCCAAGTGTTTTTTATTAAGATGCTTAGGATTTTATGTGTTTTTTTCTGCGGGGCTCAGGACTGGAACGTGAACAAAGCAGCACTGAGGAAATTACTTCATTAAAAAAAAAAATAAATCAGCAAATGTAGGAGCAGATCAAAACTGGAAGCTCTTATCAGATCTCCCACATTTTCATTATTCAGACATAGCAGAACCTGGATTTGACTACGTTCATATTTTAGAAGACAAGACCTTGCTCAGGTCCCCATCCAGAACCTGGGAAAATTAAACTAAACTGCCTGAGAGCTCACCCTTCCCACCTACAAACAGCAGAAAAACCAGCATCTTAAAACAGGACTTTATGGATTGGAGAAAAGACAAGGACAACAGGATGATAAAACAGGAGGAAGTACAATAACTCCTCCTTATCTAAATCACTGCAACAACTGTTCAACCCTCTGCTTTATTCAGTCAGCAATTGCTACACCAGCTAGTTATCCCTTTCCCTGCAGTAATTCTTCATTCCCAGCTTGGGAGGTGTGAGTCCCTGATCACTATGCACCAGGCTGTTGGGTCATGGACCTTCCTGCCACCCCGCAGTGACATCATGAAAGTGTGTGCTACCCCTACCCCCCCCAGTCCATCAGCCACTGCTCCATACTGCTCCAGCCACAGCTCCTCCGGTGGAGCCCCTGTTTGAAACACCCGCGAGCTGCTCCATGCCCACTCTGGTGCCAGCTCTGTTTGCCTCACTAGTTGTTTTGTAAAAGTTCCTCTAGCTTGTAGGATTAAGCACTCTCCTTGCTACTGGCAGAAAATCCTTTAATAGTGACCCTCTCCTTTCTTTCCAAACAATGACACCAAATCTAGTACCTGATGACTTAGTCTAGGGCCACTGGTTATCCAGGGATGTTACATATCGCTGGTTTGTCTGAACTTTGAAAAATGACTACAGTTTCAGTATCTCATCCATTTTAAGATGTAGCAAGTTTTCAGTTGAAATGCTTCCCAAGAATGACAAAACAAAAAGTAATTTGGACCCATTTCAGACTTCCCCTGCGGTGTTTATTGCCCTCCTGGCTCTCTTCCTCTGCAAAACCAATAGAGGAATCCTCCCCCCTCCGGCTGGTGGCTGCCTTTTGCCCTCAGCCAGCAGGCTAACATCAAACAAATCTGGAAAATGGAAGATGGTTCTGTGCCTGTTCTGTTTTGCAAAAACCAAAAACCATCTCAGTCCCTCACCATAAAAGTATTTATAGAAACCTCTTTATATATAATAATGTTAATAACACTTTGTTATGTGTATTCTAGTTGAAATAAAGTCTCAACTTCCTCTGAGTTTCAGCATCATGAAATGGCAGTCTCTTACCCCAGTTTCCTATATAACACAATATAGCTGGTGAGATCCAAAGCTGAAAGAGACCAAAATAAACACTAGAGCTGGCTCTCTACCAAGGTCATTCTGTCACAGACTTTAAAACAATGGGGAACAAACCATTTTACTGCTGAAGACACACTGAAAACAACATAATGCAGACTGATGCAATTGAGATACCAGGAGTGTTCAAAAAGGGAGAAATATATAACTGTACAGAATAAGATAAGAGCACAAAACAGCCTCTGCAGAAATAATTTGCCCTCTGTCTGCTGGTGGCTGCCAATCATCATCAATTCCCAGTGACATAAATAAGGTCAGAGAAAAAAGGGTACTGCGGATGGGAATGCCACTGCTCGTCATCACTGGGCTTGCTCTTCCTTTCAGATGCGCCCCTGGTTACTATGGGAACCCTTTGCTAATTGGAAGCACTTGTAAAAAATGTGACTGCAGTGGCAACTCGGACCCAAACCTGATTTTTGAAGACTGTGATGAAGTGACCGGCCAGTGTCGCAACTGCCTGCGCAACACCACCGGGTTCAAGTGCGAAAGATGCGCTCCGGGTTACTATGGGGATGCCAGATTCTCTAAAAACTGTACAGGTACTGTCTATGGTTTAGTGCAGCAGAGCCGAGCAAAACACAGCATGGTCTATAGACCAGAGATCCCTGGTTCAGTCATCACACACTTGTGGCCCTGAGGGCAGGCTGTCCTCTTGGCCACCTACCTGGCAGGATAACCTGGATTTCTGTTCGGTTGAATCATCCCAGGTACTTGCACTCTTTCCATTGCTCAGAAGGAAGTCTCAGACCCCAGACTCAAACATCTCAAATACCTGGGCAGGATGAATGTAGACACTGTTGTGTCTTGCATATTGTTTTGAATAAGGGTCTCTAATCTTTCTTTGGGCAGAGATTTTGCTTTAAACACTGATGGAGCTTAAAGACTTTGTCCTTCCTGTTCTGACCCAATCCCTGCTTAGTTTCTGCTGCTTTTCACACTGGTAATCTATTCTGCATTTCCCATGCTTTTGTGTAATCTTGCTGATTTCTGCATTTCCACACCAGAGATGACTGTACTTCCAGGCTCTGATAAAAGTGCTACCCAGAGGATCTTACCAAAACATACTCACACAGAGGGATCACAGATGTTTACATCCTCTAGTATGCTTGTTCTCCTAATTTACATGGTGTTTGATCCAAATAGGACTTTAGCCTTTAGCCCTTTGTCCTTGCTTTGGCTTTGGGAGACAAGATTATATCTGCTTTCAAAGCACCACAGAATGGCCACTGCTGAAGGCAAAATGCAGATGCTCAGAGCAAGGACCTTGGGGCTCCTTCCCAACGTCTTTGCCAGGGTCCTTCCCTCAAGGAGCACAACACAAATGGAGGAGACGGAATACTCCTAGCTCTCTGCCTGACTCAAGGATAAGACACAGCCAAAGCATGCACCCAACCCGGGCCTCTGAAGTGCTTCAGGATCTCAAGGCACAGGGAGCTATAGGTCTCAGCCTTAGCAATGCCTTGACCAAGCCTATGTCCTTCTCGCAACTCACTGTACACTTGGAATTTGCTTTTTACTAACTTACTATAAAGTACTAAGGTGTGTTTGGGACTTGTTTGGAAGGTTGTGAGTATGCTCTCTAGTCAAATGCCCGTTGTGCTGCTGTCTCTGTTTGTGGGGTAACATGAATGATGCCACTAGCGGTCCCTTTTGGTTTTATATTCCTGCGACAGAGACAAGCCGAGCATCCATCTCCAGGATTTAATTCACATCACTAAGTCACGTCACATGCATAAATTCCATTTAGGCTGAACAGGGAGAGACAGTGCTCACACAGTAATCCCCAAAGCCTATCCCAGGTATCCTAACCAGTCAAAAAAGACACTGACTGCACAGAACGGCATGCCCCAAAACCGACCTCCTACCTGGACTTAGGCACCCAAGACATGCCTGAAATTCAACATCTTTGGGGTTTTGAGGTTGCAAAAGCAAAACTTATTTATGCATTTCACTGTCTAATCCAGTTCAGCAGAGATGATTTAACTGCAGTTCTCCTGTAAGGAATGACAAGATCTAGTCTGCGGCTCCTGAATGCCATGAGGCAGGAGAAATGCACCCAACACTTCAACTCAGCAAACCACAGCAATCATGCCCTGGCAATGGGCAAAAGCAGAACTTCAAATAGCTAAGAATAGCTTTGCCAGAAGTCTGAGGATTACAGGGTATTCCAAGTGTCTAAGCAGATTATACAAGACATAATTTTGGAAGGCATCTCTGAACATAGAATATCTAAACTGAAATCCAGCTTTCATAACCTCAGTATAATTCTGGTTTGCATCCTTAAGGAATTGGAGGCAGAATGTCTTGGTATTATTTATGTTTCTGAGGTATACTGTGTAAGTGGGATTTCATGTACAGGACTTCCCTATACAGATCTTTCATGCAGACTTGTAAATCATCTTGGTAATTCTCTTCATTAGCAGATTTCCTTGTAGTGTTTGATCTTTGCTAAAAATAAAAGTGCCTGTGCACTTGAGTATGTTGTGAGAGGTGCAGCTTTGCTCTATTTAGGAATGAATTTAATCTTGCAGTTGACTAGCAAATCCTGAATTTGAAGTATTGTGTTTCAGAGAATTATACACTCCTTCACCGCAGTGTGTTGTATTGGACATAGATTGTGTAGATGGAGAGCACCACTAAATACATCCATGATATCCAAACTATATGGGGGGTTTACAAGGCAAGTTTTGGAGCAATTAGGAACTCTTATTTAGAAAAATATTGATTCTGAAATAAGATAAAGAAAAGATATTTTTTAAATAGAGAAAATAAGCTAATGTAAGAAATGAGAGTCTGTATACATGGTTTCCACAGAGCACCTCAAACAGCACATAGTACAAAAAATGCAAGAGAACTAAATGAGCAAACAGCTTGATTCTGCTAAGATCATCTTTGTTCTTTCCTTCTTTTGAGCAAAAATAAAAAACTGTATAGCTGTGGACGGTAGTTTTCAGCTGCTTTTCAATGTATTTTTTAACCACATGTCCTTTAGTCACACTTCAGGGCTTTCCACAAATGCCCCTCAGAAGTAAAGGTAAATTTAGAAGCTTTCTCCACCAGTAAGCCACTTAAAACTGAAAGTCTGAATTCCCTACTAAAAATATGGTCCTTCCTAAACAGATGAAAATTTGTCAGGACCACTTCTGAAATTAATTTACTATAAGCATTTGTACAGCAAATTAAGAGTTATCCATTTAAATATGAAGATAAAATTTGAGCACCAGTGTCATCAAAATTTTAACCTTGTAACTGCCATCTTGGCCCCTGGGAATAGCCTAGATCCTGTGATATAGTTTAAGAGAAATCTCTGCTTTCAACTGAGTGTTTTCCTTCATTTCTTAACAAAAGAAATAAAAAGTTTTTTTAAATACGTAGATCCTAAATCTGTGAGGCACCCAGTCCCCACAGACTGTGGTGAGGTCAAAATATTGATTGCCCCACAAAATTCAAGCCCAAATTCTGATCTTACATTAGTACAAAAACTGAGTAGTTCGACTAAGACTAGTTCACTTACACAGAATTATTCCAGTGTTAGTCCATTGTGTTGACTTTGAAGCTGTTTGACATATTTTCCCTGGTAATTGCTCAAATGTGAAATGTGGAATGTAAATACAAGGGTAATTCATAGAGAACAATGAATGGGCTGCATTAAAATGGCAGTAAACAATTTTGTTATATGAAATACTGCTGAAACCATGAATCACGAGAGCAAAACAAATTCCAGATAAGTCACTCCTTTCTTAGGTTCTGTTTGAGTTTTTGTTATTCTATCCAAGTGTTCCAAAGATATTATAATCTTTAAAATAATATATTATAAAAGGCCAGTTAAACCTTGAAAGAGACACTTCAGATTAAAAATTATACTTTTTAAAAAGCCACTTCTGCTGGCAATAAAAATGTAGCTTAATCAAGTTTTAAAAAATTTAAAACCTCATTTATTCTTCATTGCAAGTGGTAGGAGATATTTACTTTTTGATATAGTCAAGCTGATGATGGAATTGGAGTCCACTATCAGTCCCTGATAGCTGGAAAGCTTATTCAGTAGCAGCCTGACACAGCACTGATAAATTCCACCGGGCTGTGGAGACATTCGTAACTAATAATAACTTTAGTTGTGCCACTTTTCTTAATCCATCTTCAGAACATCACCTTCTCCAGATGGTGATGCACAACAGCCCAGATGATGCAACTATGGCCTTACTGCCTCTGCTAATGACCAGCTAGGAAGCTCTGAACAACTCATTTCAGCAGAGACTTTCTGGTTCTGTTTCCAACCTCGTATTTTTATGTGGTCCAATTTGACAGCAGTGCAAAAACCATCTTTTTCTGCATACTGAAGGAAAAAACAATCAAAAAAGTCCTCAGTTTTGGTTGAACTATCCATGCACAATCCTACATATGATCATTTCCCTAGTCTTGGGAGAGGAAAGGTGAATTTTACATTTTGAAGCTTCTTCTTTCATAAATCATTTCTTTTTCTCCAGAATGTAACTGTGGAGGAAGAATGTGTGACAGCCAGACTGGAGAATGCCTCGCAGACAGTCCTCAAGTTTCTACTGGCACAGACTGCCCAACCATCAGTAAGAAGACTATCATGAGGACACTAAATATTAATATTGCTCTTGTATTTAGATGCTTACAAATACCTTCTTAAGGGCTCAGTTCTCTAATGGGCACAGTAAGCACTTTGACCTTGGTCCCACAGCGCACTCGAACATGTGAATATGCACAATGCCCTGATGAATGAGTATTTAAACACAAACCCACTTGCTTGACTGAGTGCATGCATACGTGCAACTCCGATACAGGCTGAATGATAAGGTACTAACTGTGGAGCAGTAGATGCCTATCACCTAAGTTGATTCAGTAGACTATGAGATACAGTAACTGCAAAATAATATTCTGTCCCTAAAAGCTGCCATCACAACTCTACCTGTGCCATACTGCATGTGATTTATGGTTTGCTAGTTGCACATCTTGTACAAATTGTTGCTGTTGGCAATTCAACATATATCCATCAATCAGTTGCTTTTCCACTATCATTTCCCCTGTTCTAATGATGGGAAGCCTGGGTAGTTTCCAGAAGCACTATGTTGTAATTATTGGTAACCACTGATGTTTTTTTTTCAAGACTTAGTACAATTACACAGTATAATGCAGTATAATGTAGCACATATGGATTCCTAAATTGTCTCCCAAGAAGACAGGTCATGTGCCTCGAAGTGCAACCAGAAGGAAAACATTTGGGAGCTGATGCCATCAAGGATACCAACTGTAAAATATCAAGCAAAAAATTCTGTATGGATCAGTCTTTCACATTCACCTAAGCCTCTTGCATTTAGTAGTGGCACAAATGTCACTAAAAACAAGGTAGTATTGCAAGCATTCAGCAGGTATGAGGATATAGCTCTGTGCAAGCATATTTCAAACATGTTATAACTGCGTTTAGACAAGTTGCCTTCCTAACGAAATAGGCAGCCAAGAGCCCATCTGCTGGACAACCTTGTTTCACATACCACTAAGCTTTAGGCTTCAGACAAAATGAAGCTGGTTTTGTGACCCTCATCTATTGTCCTTCAGGCAAAAAACAAGCACAGCCTCTAGGGAATAGCCAGGAAATACCTCCTCTCTCTCCCTACTGATTATGGAGCAGCTGTGGCAGCCTCTTGGAGCAGCCCCAGCTGCTGCTGCTCAGCTGGAAGTGTCATGACTGCGCTGTGAGACCTCGGAAGTGGGCTGATGAAAAATGAAAGAAAAATGGGTATCCATTAGGATCCATCAGTGAGAAAGAGAAGGAAACACTATAGGGCAAGAGCACCATAATGTGAATTTAAGGTATGTGCTGTTAACTGACATAAACACTAAAGAAAAATGATACTTTCTTATTTTCTTATCAGGCTGCGACAAATGTATTTGGGATTTGACAGACGACATCCGATTAGCAGTTCTGGCTATCGATGAAAGCAAATCGACTTTACTGAGCATTTCTACAGGTGTTGCAGCTCAAAAGCGCTTGAATGATCTGAACCTCACTACCACCCATCTCCAGGTTCAAATATTGACAACATTTTTTTAATGTCATTTTAATCTATGGATTTCTACTCCCTTCCTGTAAATTTTTGTCCTTGCTCTCACAAGACAAATCATTTGTTTGCAGATGCACTGACTTTGCCCCCCTCCCCCCCCATATACAGGCAGCAATGTCCAAAAAAAAGAACCATGCTGTGCTTTGGACCATCCAGGTTGATGATGCTGCAGATGAAATGAATGATCTCCTGAGAGAAGCAGCAACACTTGATGAGCAGGTTTGTTCATAGCCCCTTGCCAGAGCTCTGATGGTTTGCAGTTTGCCATATTTGCACATTAGAGTGAGAAGTTACTATACTATAATAGCATCAATTGGAAGTGACCTACAACAATCATCCAGTCCAACTGCCTGACCATTTCAGAGCTGACCAAAAGTTAAAGCATATTATTAAGGGCATTGTCTAAATGCCTCTTCAACACTGACAGACATGGGGCATCAACCACCTCTCTGTGGAGCCTTTTCCAGTGTTTGACCACCTCTCAGTAAAGAAATGTTTCCTAACATCCAGTTTGAATCTCTAGGTACCACAACAAGAATGGTAGTTCCCTAAAAGATAGTTGGGAGAACTATTTCTATTTTCTTTTCCTAAGCTTTCTGCTTTTCTTTAGCTCTGAATTGCAAGCATAAATTATCTATGAAGTGGTCTTCCCAGAAAAGGAAGAATGTAGGGCCAAAGTCTGTTGAAAGTGAACATGGGTTTGTCACCAGTCACAAACCTCCTCCCTCAGGATCTGAGATCCCACCTACCACCTTACACAACATTTGATCTGAGATACACAGACTGCCTTTCTATTTTGATTTCTAATTAAGCAAAGTAACTAACACTAAACTAATGCATATTGACTTACATCTATTTTACTATATCTATTTTACATGTACGCTTTCATAAAATTAAATTAGATGCTTCAAAATATATTACAAAAGTGCCAGTTCAAAAGGTTTTTCATGAACACACTGAGATAGGAGTCTGTTCAGCACTCAAAACATGCTTTATCACAATTGTAATCATAAATGCTGCATCTACATTCATTTGCCAGGCTATAAAATTAAGGTTATCTATTCTCAGCACACATAATACTTTCACTGCACCCTAGAATACTGATAAATGTTTAGAGAAAAAATAGGGTTCGAAATTGCTTCTCCTCTATTTTAAGGAGATATCATTAAACATCTTTCTGTTGCTAAGATACACATTAGTGAAATACATCACTATTCTCAGAGAGAACCATAGCTGTAGTATTTCACACTTCCTGCAAAATGCCCATCCTTATATTCACTTACCAATTCCTTCACAAGACAAATTAAATTTATACCTTACACTAAAACTCAAATACAGGAGCAGGCAGGGGGAAAAAAAGAGGAGAATGGGTTGTATAGCGAGGTAGAAGACAAAATTTGGGTTTGGGTGGTTTTAATCTGCACTTACTTAGCAGAAAGGACACTGTGGTATTACAGACTATATCTGTGGTCATGAGAGGTTTCATTAAGTCAAATCACATATACACCTTCCTCTGTATCTGTGAAAATCCAGCACAGCTCACATGCCTCAGTTGGTAGGTAGGATCATTAAGGCATTAGGTTTTCTAGGAATATCTAGTGAATTTGAGTAACAATGTTTTTGTCATCCTCCGTACTACTTGGGGATTTCTCAGCTCATTTCTCAGTTTGTTCCTAAACCAATCAACTCAGCATTCTCCCTGGTCTTTTCTCTCTGGTTATCTATTTCTACTGCTTATTCCACATAAACACTTAAAATTGCTTCTAAAGGCAGGGAAATAATGGCCCCAGACTCTCACAGTGGAAGGAAGACCACAGCAAGAACTCTGAATATAATTAACTTCTTGCTCTTTCAAGGCACTTTCATGAAAAATTGGTACAAGAGCCTTTAGTAGGTTTTGCAGAGATATGCTGCATCTTCCATTTAGAGTATTCCATGTGTACCTACCTGTGTCTGAGAGGTTCTTGCAGATTCTGATCTAAACGCCAAAGGCAGGATGAATGCACCAACTATAAACAAAATCATTCTGCTAAATGAGAAGAGTTAAATGTGATCTGCAGCTCCCTGAGTCTGCTTAGGATGAGCTCAGAATAAAACAGCACATAGCTTAAACCTGAATGCTTGCAAACACTTGGCAGATCTGAGGATTTTTGCTTCCTTGGCTCTTAGCAAATTTCAGGATGTGTCTTTGTACTTCAGCGGGAATTTGAGGTCCCTAAGAGCACCCCTCATTCATGCGGCTGTGTTTCCCATCAATCTCATGGCAATCAATCGGCATACCTGTCTGAGCAATTCCCCATGTGTTTGTTAAAGAAAAATCCGTCCAAGAGAGAGCATTATAAAAGGCAAGTGTGTGTAAAAACAGTAACAAGCTGCTTAAAATAAGCACAAAGTGGTGATGCTGAGCAACAGAGCATTCACAAGAAACCCTGATAGCTATCAAGGAATTTGCCCTTCAAAACTAAAAATCCAGGTAAATAGAAATAAAATTACAACCTTTCTATAAACGCTTACGTTGGGAAGACGGGCCGCCCTGACCCTGCATTCAAGCGCCACCTGGTGCCCCGAGTAAAAACCGGCTTCACGGATGAGGGCAGTCCGGCCAGGACTTGAGCCCGCAGCCAAGGCACGGGTGAGCCCTGCAGGGCTGAGGGGCAGCGGCGACGTCCTCTGTAGTTCCTGCAGGATTCATTAAGCAAGTACGAAGTGAGCACACCAACAGCCAGGCATCTTCCGGCTTAAAAAGTGCTAGGGCACTCCAAGCCCAGAAACTAATTTTACAGCGTGAATTTTTGCTCATGAAGCCCTAACAGGGACCTAAAATCGAACAGCTTACCAGTGGCAAGCATGTGGTGCGGACTTACATGGGTTCTAGGAACATTGATGGCATAGCAGGCAATTTTTTTTCTCTTTTCTGGGAAATATCAGTGAAAATTAAGTCTAAGGACTCCAAAAGTCAGTGACCTTGGAAAGATAACTATGACATGGTACTCTTTTCTTCCCATACATAAAAGGGAACACAATGTACAGTACAGCCTCCAACATCATGTAGTATGGGAGGCAAAACATTCTGCTCTTGTACTTTGAGTCCTCGAGCTTTTTCTTAATTTTAACAAATTGCAGAGCTGGGGACCTCACTTAAGGGAGACACTGACCTAAAAATGGTTGTGAGCTTGACAGCTGATTCTTCAGTCTGTACGTTTACTCAGGAAACACCATACCCAGCAAAATAAGCCGGTCCTGCTGAATGCCTAGGAGACTCAGCAGATGGGTGTTTTACAACTGTACATAATTTATGGCAATTTGATTGCAGCAAATGATGGATAAATATGGGAAAGATTTTTATCTCTCATTCTGCAATTCTGAAAATACCGACAAGACAGACAGCCATTCACTTCAAACACCTCTGTAAATGCCACTTTATGTGATGAAGCAACTTTCACACGCACATCAGGAGAAAGCAAAATGTGTGTTTACAGTGTTCATCCTCACATGTGCATATGGATCTGAAAAGAAATCTAATGTGTAGCTCCCATGGTTTATTCATAGGGAAATGAAGCATCCAGCAAAGGCTTAATGATACAGAAGGAAACCATGGAGACCAACAACCGTGCTACTCAGCTTGTGCAGCAGCTCAATAATATGAGGGATAACATTCAAGGTAAATAGATTTCTTTTTGGTTCAGCTCAATGTCAAGAATGTATTAATGAAGCCTTCAGCAAAAAGATGTCACAGCGCTTGGGCACTCTCGCAAAGCAACCTGCACATGAGGCTCCTGCAGCCTCCAATGCTATTACAAAAGCTTATCTTTCTTAAAAGACAACTGACACCATGGGCTGACATGGTCTGACCCCCAGAACAAGAGCTTCTCTTCCTTTTTTCTCTCTTTGACAGAGCAAAATAATAGTAAATAGGTTTACATGAAGTACTTCAAGCTAAATAAGCTTGTAGCCTTTGTCTGAATAGCTGCTCAAGGTATTTATATACACTTGTGGAAAAAAAAAGAGTCAGTATCAGTCTGGGGCTGGATGGAACCACAAACGCAAACACAGGATGGGTCATGAGAGTGCTCTGTGCCTTAAACATGCGAGTACACTTTTTCCATGCTGCTGATAAGCAATAGAGGCCACATGACTTGCTAGACAGATTTGTATTTAAATTGTTCTTTCCCTTTTCAACCCATGGCAGTCAGTTCAGGCTGACTAACTCTGGCAATCAGGCAATCACACCAGTGAGTGCTACTTTAAATCCTTTTTTTGCCTTTTAGCAAACTGTTGCTGAGTAGGATTATACTGCTTCATATAACTTCATGCAGATGCTTCTAAATAGAAAAGGACACTGAATAGTAAATAACCTTGTGAACTTACTGCTTCCCCAAGATCAGTGTGGGAGGCGGTTGTGAGTTTCTTTTCAAGCTGCTTATTGCTTCATGTGGCCAGAATTTCCAGTCGAGCTTGGGTCCAGACACATTACACACTAAGTAGTCTCCTCTTGGTCTTTTTTTTTATTATTATTATTATTGAAGTACAGAAATAGAATGGAAAACT
The DNA here is from genome assembly GCA_024733675.1 of Psilopsiagon aymara. Classification (NCBI taxonomy): domain Eukaryota; kingdom Metazoa; phylum Chordata; class Aves; order Psittaciformes; family Psittacidae; genus Psilopsiagon; species Psilopsiagon aymara. Next base: position 60,015 of record JANRGW010011732.1, read on the forward strand.
GCATCCTCATTGCCTTCTTTTTCCACAAAGAAAGCACTGCTTCTAAATGCAAATGTGAAAGGCAGAATTGTAGACTGTGTGGCTGGTGCAGACCATCAGAAATGGGTATAGTGATGCTGTTTCACAGTACAAGAGGTAAATATGATGATAAAGATCTCCCAAAATTAGGAAAAGAGTTTAAACAAAAGCTTTTTCATGTTAAAATGTGGGACAAACTGTCACCTATTGCCTCTGTGTCCTGCTCATCTGTCAATATGATGTGAGGGGATGCAGATAAAAATTAGAAAGTCCATCCTTGGGCAACACGCTCGAGCAATAAAAGCATCTCTATATCTAGCATAAATTTCAAAACATAGGTTTTCTTCTGACTGTAAATGTATGCATTTTACACCTTCCCAGATGAAGATTTTTGCATTATTATTTAGACCCTGCAAAACCTCTTGCATTTTCAAGAATTTTTACTGCCCTATATATCAGATAAAAAACAACAGTGAACACCTTCCCAAGCACAACTGTACTTAGAAAATGTTCCCTAGTCAAAGATGACCATCGTCATCTGGAATACCTATGACATATCATTACCATGCTGATATATGAAATTGAGATTAAACCTGTTGCAGCTTCTTCTTCAGCACCTACAGAAAGCAATAAAACCACAACTAAACATACTCAGAAGTACCCCTGGCCCCTGTACACCTGCATCATGAAGGCCTCCATCCTGCTTTAGAGCGCACTGATTTCCCCAGTTTTGGCAAAGCCAACAGTATACAAAAGCTGTATATGGCACCAGAATAGAAAGGCTACCTGACAGTTGAGGTTGAGCAGTCCTTTTACAATAGAAATACTTGATTTAGAAATAAGAATCTGTCTTAAAGCAATTATTGCAAGCTCTGTGACAACTTGTATAAGGAAGAGCAGTTACAGATCAACTGTTATCCTTGCTTATCCTTATCTCCCTGGGTGCTTCAATCATTATTTCAACAAACATAGTTAAGACATACCGTCACACATATGGGGCAGACTGAGACCAGACTTACAGTATGCACATTTCTACAACCTTCTTACCCCTATGATGCTAAATCATGCCTTTGACTCTCAGGCCATCTGTTACATTTTATTTCTACAGCTATTCTACCCTTGTAGAAGGCAAGCCACTCTTTGCTCAAGGGAAGGCCTATGTGTGCATATGCACACACGCGTGTGCCAGCCTAAGAAGGAAAAAGAAATTCATGGAGCTGCTGGTCATGGTCGCTTACTGCTTGGTATGAGCCTTTAAGGCTTCACTAAGGAGCTCAGGAGCCAGCAAGAAACTGCATATAAAGACACTCTGCCAAAGAGTCAGTTGTGCCACAATTACACATCTATTTTTTATAAAAATCTTACATATGCACAGTGCAGGCTCTCCCAGCTCTGATTATCCACAAAAGTAGTGATGAACACAAGCCAGAACTACTCACAACATGGTGAGAAAGAGGCAAACTTTGTAATACCTACACTGGAGAAGGATAAACTCAATTTCAGCTGCAGGGATCCAACAGTGGGTTTTGAATGGAGACCAAAACCTTGAAACAGTATCTGTCTCCAAACCAGCTAGGCAGTACCAGACCAGAAGCCATATGTTACCTCTTCAGGAACTTTTAAGATGGAAAAAGAGGTTATTTCAATCTCCTTGCTGCTGTTGTTACTTAATGAGCATAACATTTTTGTGGCAGCACTTAAAAACCACAATCCTGGATGAATTCCCCAGCCTGCTACAAGCCACAGAACTGAGAATAAGCCAAGTAATGCACACATCCCATGCCTATTTAAACTCCTCTTCTGACAAGACCCCCACATATGCCAGGAAGAGTGATTTATTTACAGGTTTAATTTTAAGACTGGATTAAACATAATAATTATCTACTATAGAGTTAGAAGATAATTAAAAACTTTATTTTGCCATCATTATGATCTGGATTCACAAAACTACTCCGCAGTTTTTACTTGTCTGTTGCCATGCTGGATTGACCATCTGTTCCTTTTTCCCACAGAAATCAGCAGCAAGATGAACTACTATGCAATTCAGCAAGAGCTGAGCCCTGAAGAAACTGCCCAGAAGCTGAGTGTGGCTGAGGAGATGCTGAAGGAGATTAGAAGCCGTAAGCCTTTCACTAATCAGAAGCAACTTGCACATGAGGAAGAATACGGAGCAGAGGAGTGTGAGTTTTAAGTCTGTTTTCCATTCACCCACATTTTGATGCACAGCTGGCATGGGTTGGGCTGCGCTGGATGTACTGTTGAGCCCCTGGGGAGGACCAGCAGGCGCTTGGCAAGCACCAACTAGTGCTTCTGCTTCCAAATGCCTGCTCCAAATCTCTTTTGGCGCTTGCTGCCCCCATGGCAGCATGGGCAGAAAATGTGTGTGCCTGTGTGTGCTTGTATACTGCAGCACTTCAGCAATAGCTGCTGAGAAAGGTTCATGCCAGGGCCAGAATTGCTTGTGTGAACATCTTCCTTCCCTCCTGCCAGCTCTGCCATAGGGATGGTAAACTCCAGCAGAGAGAAAATAACTACTGGTATGGGAAAGAGTGGCAGCCTAATTCTCACAGCTTGGTGAACTTGAGTGAGAGCCCCAGTACAATAAGGACTGTCTTCTCCAGAACAGCCTGGTTCACCATGAGAATGAGAAACAAATGAAGAGGAAGGAAAGCCAAATCTAGTTTCTTCTAGGAATAGCTACTTGAGAGGGGAAACTAAAGGGATTAAAATGAGGCACTAAAATGAAAGGCATCTTTCCTTTTCAAAATGGGTGTGAAAGTAAAATCTAGGTGTATGATCCCTCAAGTAAGCTTTTAACAAATGTGTTTTAGTGTTCCCTCAGTAACAGCAACAGAAATTGTTGCATAGGTGAGTTATGCCACTAATCCAAGCTTCGGGTTAATCAGTAGCCTCTGATTTTTTTCACAGTGCTTCTGCAGGTTGAAGATTTTCATGAGAGGTACAACGACACCAGATCTCTAGTATCTGATGTGCTGGAGCAGCTCAGTGAACAGGATGTGAAGCTGTCAGACCTACAGGAGGCATTGGAGCAGGCGCTTGACTATGTTATACAAACAGATGATATAAATAAAGAAAGCACAGCCAGCCTTCAAAGGCGCGAGGTACTGTGCAGTGCATTTATCATAACTCTTGTCTGGAACACTCCATCTCTGGTGGTGTTTAAAATAGTAGCTTATAAACAATTTAGATTCAGGAATCACCACACCAAAAAGGAATTTCTTGGACTACTCAGTGGGATGAATTTGACCCTCCAGTTCTACGAAACAAGTTGTGGAGGCACAAGGAGCTATTATTTATTCATGAAGTGAAAATAAATGACAGGTTTTGGTATGGCAAGTCTCTGCAGGTCAAGGAAGAAATGGGTACTAATGCCTAAACTAGAAACAAAACCCAAGAAGCCTAAAATTCCATGTATCATGGCTGCTACAAATATTGTGGTGGTTTCACCAATTACGTACTGACAACATGGAAGAATTTCCTGCTCACAAAAGCAACTATAGTCCGTTAAAAAAAATATTTAAAAAGACTCTGCACTGCATTCAGGCCCTGGGCTCAGTGCATTCATACTGTCTTACCCAAATTTTCTGTCTAGTTCTCTTTAAACAGAATGCATTCCCATGTTTTCAGGAAAAGCAGACAATTGTCCTTGCATGCTCAAGCACAGACTCAACAAACCTATGCTCTAACTGCTCTGCAACAGATAGCTTGAAACTAGGTTTCCTACTTGCTGGATTAACAGCCTAGCTATAAGGCTATAGCAGTTTTCCCTTATGCTCTGTTCAATTTAATATTTCCAGTATTATGAACAAAGTAATCACTCCAGAGGACAGCTCAAAGGAGGCCTGTCCCCCACAGCACTGAAGTGGGGCATGTTTGCCTGTAAGTGGCAGTATTAGGTTCAAATCCCATCTGGATCATGAGGAAATTGAATTTTCAGGTCTCTTATCCCAGAGAAGTACCCAATCCATCAGACTATTTTTTTTTCCCCTTCCCAGAAATTTTGTAACTCTTACTCCATCCCACCACAATATCCCACCTAAAACTTGTCATTTATTTTTTCAGCAAGGAACAAAAAGACAAAGAGAACTGTTTTCATTTCGATGGCCGAAGTTGTTTTGATACTGAAGGAGAGGGGTTTAGAATGCAATTTTGTGACTTGGAGAACAATCTTGCAAATTTGGGCCAACCTCTGGGTTTCACAGCATCAGTGGCTGAGTTTTGAGCTCTTGAAATTTACAGTGCTAGAAGTTCATGCTGATGTGGAAGGTCTAATAATTCAACAGAGAAGTCAGGCATGCTGTGCTCGTGAATTCTACAAGCAGCTTGGGATCTTTATGTACAAAGCCTCTCCTGTTGTTCCATTGTTTCATAATTACAGTGCCAAGCTGCAGCTTGTCTCACATTTATGAAGCAAAGCCTGAAGTGTGTAGTCACATTGTTCACTGTTTTCAACCAGTTGGATCTTTATTATTACTCACAATGAAGGCAGATGCTGTACAAGCCATTGTTCATGTCAGCTTTACTATTGACAAGGAAAAGAGATCTTTGGACTGTAGGTTTTAAAAAACTTCCAGATCAAAAACTAGTCTCCAGACCACTATGAAAAATCTACATTTCATTTGTCTCTCCTGGCAGTGTAGAGAATAATGCTTCATTCCAATAATTGTTCTTGCTGTAATATAAATTAAATTTATTTTTTAAAATATCCAACATATCTTTCACAAGGACAAGAAAGTGCAAAGAGTCACATTATGCAGCTATTAGAGATGTCTGGGAAAAACTTCGACTTCAAATTTGTCTAAAATCTATTTAGTTCACCACCTTGTCTTTTGGATTAACTTCAACAAATTTAAAAAAAATGGCAACATTGTCCTAGCAATAGAGACAGTATTGGATGTGATTTCATCTTGTCTCATTTTCTGTAGAAACAACATGAGAAAGTAAAAGATCAAACTGATGAAGTGAACAGCATTCTGCAAAGTGCCACAAATATTTTGGCAGGACCACAAAAGGTCAACTCTGAGTTAAGTGAGATAATAAAGGTAAGTGCCTCAGTGAGTAGTATAAATGAAATGTCTTGATTTTTTTAACTTTTAAGCTGTGTGTGTAGACCACTAAATAAAAACATCCCCTTTTTCACACTACTTCAATGAAATACCAATGAATATTTCCTCAGAAAAGTATTAATCTTCACAGATTAAAAGCTCTGTAATTATACTTTACTGCCCTGGAAAAATTATTGTATTAAAAGGATGCCTGACTGGAGGCAAAAATGAATGAAAAATTTTGCTGTAGAGTTCTCAATCATTTCATTACCAGCAGCTGCCAGAAGATGCTCTGGAAAAAAGACTACACTATATGCTAAATTCATAGAATCATAGAATAGTTAGGGTTGGAAAGGACCTTAAGATCATCTAGTTCCACCCCCCCTGCCATGGACAGGGACACCTCCCACTAAACCATGCCTTTTCTCACGCTGGCAAGTGAGCATAGGAGAAGGCTAAAGACCCCAGATATCCCTGTTAAAACAAGCCAATGTCAGAGTGCAAAACATATATAAACAGATTGTCTTATAGAAATCCTCCTCTGGAACTCTAGGCTAATATCCAGTGTTCTGAATGGTGCTGTAAGATATTTTTAGAAATTTTAGAGTTTTGCACTTTCTAGGAAAAAATATGAAGAAAATGAACATGGAATTTTGCTAACTGAAAGATTCACCAAAGATGCTTTTTTTTTTTTTTTTTGTTTTGTGTTAAAATTTTGAGATTGCTTAAGACAAATGAAAATTCTCCATATTTACTTTGGTCGTAGTTGCCCAGTTTTCTTTTTAACACAAAGCAAATTTTAAAAAAATCTTAATTTTTCTTTGGAAAATAGAAAGAAAACAGCTTGCTTTATAACCATCCCTGGCCATCAAGCACTATGACTTTTTTTCTCTCTCTCGTGTTTTTTGCACAAAACCAGAAATTTGTGTTTTGTGCCAAACAAATTTCTGTAGTTTATCATTTCAGGTCCTCCACTCTTGTGAATAAGCTTACACATAGGGGACATTCACACTGCAGGGAAGGAAGTAGTATGCGAGGATTGTAAATCTTTCATCCTCATCAGAAATAAGCATTTTGGGCTTTTTTCATTCATCCTTTCTATCTCCCTCCATTCTATCCTTTTTTCATGTATTTTGAGGCCACATTTATAACCCCGTAACATATCAGCAGCCTTGTGTATTGGAGAGAAGGTTAATGTAGGCCTATTTGCTCTTCCCCACAACTATTTCATATGAGGAGGAAGTATGGCTAAAGCAAAGGGATACTACTTCTCCTTGCCTATACATACATATAGGACTAATTAAGGTGGGCTGATTTACAAATTACACTAACCCATGTTACAATTTTAAAATGTAACAAAAAATAACATTACAATAATATAAAGGGTAAAATAAAAATGTAACAATCAAAATACGGACTTCATTTTTTGCAATTTTCATCTTCTTTCCTTCCTTCCATATTTTGTTAAGAATGTGTCAGGGTTCTACGCAGAAATAGATGGAGCAAAAAAGGAACTGCAAGAAAAAATAGCCAATCTGTCTCTGTTTGATGATGATTTAGTAGAAAAGGCTATGCAACATGCACACAACCTAAGAAGACTTGCTGAGGAGCTGGACAGGTAAAATTTAACTTCAGCAGACTCTGTCATAAAAATGCTACTTATTGGACAGCTAAACTAAAAAACAAGCAGAAACACAGTGACATTAAGTATTCTATCTGCAAATAGACACTAAACAAATCACTGTTAAGTCATGTATGGAAGGACTTGTCATGGTCCAGAGGGAACAGCTGAAGTTGAGCTGAGCAAAATCTATTTATCTTTTCAAAGAATAAATATATATCTTGCATGACATTCTCCTTTTGCTAATCTGCCATGTTCTTCTCTTCCCATAGCAAGAGAATAGGAAAGGTAGATTACTGGTAAATAAAATAATACAGCCAGATTAAATGGTATTTGCAGATGTTTCTCATGTCAGTTCACTCACATTAAAAACCATTTAGCATTATGGGCCACAAACTGACATCTGGGATGATTTTTGTTCAAGAACTGGAGTAGTTGTGATACTCAACAGGTTGTGTCCCTGTGTAACTGGCCCACTGTAACACCAAAAACTTACTGTAAGTCTTCCTATTTTGCTGGAAGATACTAAATACATCAACTTAAATATATCATAAATATATCAACATAATATATCATAAATATATCAACTCCCCCTTCCCTCCCCCATTTTCTAAAAAGTCTCATCTATACAGTTTGAAATATGATTTTATTTGCAATTGCGATTACCCATGGAAAAATCACTGCTACAAATGAATTACTAAGTAAAATATTTCACCAAAATCTACCTTAAGCAACATCATGAACATATGCTTTTGGAAGATAAAATTAGTCTTCAAGTATATTATCTAAGTATCAGTTGCTTCTTAATATTAGCATGCCCTAGATAGGAAATTAAAATAGAGAAAAAAATAACAGATGGTTTTCTTTTATACAATTGTATAAAGCTGATGTCTGAAACTCTGTTCTATAATGCCAAACAAACTACAGACAGGCTAAAAAACAAACAGTATGTTCAGTCTGAGATCAGCTAAATGGGGGCGGCAGAATCTCTTGAAATAAAATACCCCATATGGCCAGCTTTCATCCCTTACCAAAATAATTCAAAAATTACTACCAAGTCCAACACATAAGGAATTTAACAGAAAGCAAACAGAAATAATTATGAAATATACAGATGGAAATGTGCTGATTCTTTTATTTGTTGAGAAGATTGTCCAGCAGTGAAACTAATCCCTTAAAACGTTTAGCCTATCTTCAAGTCATTTTAGGTTTAGGGGTTTGTTTTATAAGCCTGTTAGGCTGTTGGTAGAGTTTCTTTATCTTAAGGGAAAATAGCAGGAAATTCTTGCAATAACACAGAATCTGAAAATTTAATAATCACTCTATGTGCTAACACTTTGAAGTGAATACACACGTGTAAATGCATATAAATTTGGAGTCTATATCTAACATATAATCTGGAATCTCTTTATCATAAAAATACTAAAAAATTGTATTTATTCAAAGTTGCTAACAGCTGAAGGTTGAGTCCTGAACCACCTGCTGTTTGGAATCTCCCTAGTTATCACCTCATATGTAAAACAAGCTCTACCATGACAGCAAAGCTATCTTGTGATTTTAAATGTAACTTTTTGAAATCCTTCAAATTCTTCGTCAAATCCTCCAGTCTTTTCCCACCCACCTTTGGAAAATATAAACAGTCCACTCATACAGCTTCCCTGACTACTGGCACACAAGTCCTTCCATTCATGGTCATGAGTTATCCCTAAAGGACAACTGACAGATCTGTTTTTCTGTTAATTTATGGAATATCTAATCTAGAATTTGGAAAAAGATAAAAGCTCAGTTAGTCACTTTGTGCTGTTCATGCAGATGCTAAGAGAAAAATTCCCAGAGTTAAGCCACTGGGAAGTACCTTCTATCCACAGAGTTTTCACCTGCTTCAGATTGACATAAATGGTCATACACAGAGAAGAGAACATTACTTAACCAAGTATATCTATGTGCATGATCGTGTAGTCAGAACTCATAGAATGCTAAGAAAATTAGTCAAATAATTTGCTTTGTTTTTAACAGCAATTTGTATGGTGTTGACACAAATGGTTTGGTGCAAAGGGCAATAAATGCTTCAAATGTGTATGAAAACATTGTTGGTTATATTGAAGAAGCTAATAAAGCTGCACAGCTGGCACTGAACACAACAAACCGGGTCAATGATGTAAGTAATTTTCATAATGTCAGTTTTTACTTTGAAAAGCTTTAAGCACTTCAAACACCGAAGTATAGGAGGGAAAAAAAAAAATAGCTTAAATGTCAGCATTGACCTTCCCACTGCACATTTTGCATCATCTACTATTTCCTGGATTTTTCTGCAAGCCTAAAGTCCCCTGGTATTTGGAAGGATGCAACTGTCCCTAAGCATAAATAAATTTTAGGAAGAAATTCTTCACTGTGAGGGTGGTGAGGCACTGGAACAGATTGCCCAGAGAGGCTGTGGCTGCCCCACCCCTGAAAGTGGACAAGGCCAGGCTGGATGGGACTTGAAGCAACCTGGTCTAGAGGAAGGTGTCCCTGCCCATATGAGGGGTTTTGGAACTGGATGATCTTTCCAATCCAAATCATTCTATGAGTCTATGATTACTCTGATTTTCTTTTTTGGAACATATTTGCAGGCTGCAGTTGGAATTGATACTCAGACTATTTACCATAAAGGTAAAAGTGAAGAACTTCTCAACCGAGCCATGGAGCTACATCGAACAGCAGATGACAGTAAATATACATCTTTTCTACTTTCCCAGTCAGTTTATAAACATGCATGCTCAAAGAAATTTCAAAAGCATATCACTAAGGCAGAACTAGTGCTGTAACAGAATAGTGTATCCAGAAAAGTTACCACACAAAGTACTTGAAATAGCCACAGGCACAGTTTGAGTACTTCATGTGTTATCATCCTGCCAGATGCTGGAAGTTTATTTCATTTACAGAAGTAAACAGAAGGCCTACTTCAGATCCAAATCACTGTTTAAATATGTAATCCTGCAAACTGTTGTCCACAGGTAAATATACTCAATCAAGTAGGTCAACTGAAATCAATTCACAACAGTTTAAGTCTTCAGAAATCTGGATTTCACCAGTGAAGTCTAATAATAAATGTTAAGAGATGTTGGCCTTTTTCATGGAAAATGAAAGCAAGCTCTAAAATTACAGAAATTACCTCTTCAATTCTTCAGGACCTTTCGAGTTCCTTCAAACTTTTACTGTATACTTGGAGTATTATCAGCAGTTCTGGTAAAGCAAACAGAAACAGTAATGACTGAGATACAGGTCTCCAGATTTTTTTCAAAGACACCCTGTGGCAAGCAAATAATGCCTGCCACAAGCATTAACCTCAAGGAGCTGCAAGGCTTGTTTTTCTTTTCTATTATGTGAGGTCAACTGTGCTAGTATGCCAATACAAAAAGAGGCCATAGTATACTGCCTATGGTGTATTAAATGCTTAATGACAAACCTCTACAGGATAAAATTTACCTTTTCAAATGCCACTTTGATTCCACTAAACTATACCTCCAATTTTCTTCCCACAGGTAATGATTTAACCATTGCAGACACTAGCCGGCATGTAAATGGCACTTTTGCTAGAATGAATGCTCTGCGAAGCCACTTGATGAGAGCCATCACAAAAATGAAATCAGCTGAGCCAGGTTGTAAGAGGAACTTCATCTTGATGATGCTTTATCTCATATATTTAAGAGCATATTTTATCTTTGCATATAACCTATGAAGTTGTATTAAGATTTCAGTCCCACGGAGCCCTAAAGGAATTTGAAACTACAAGATGTAGATAGCAAACATCCAGCTTTAACACATTTATAATGAACCTTTATGTCTTGCCAGCTGAAATTATCAACATTCTTCTTGGTTCTTCTTATTAAAATTATCCTTTCCTGTGTTACTCTTGTTCTTTTGAGAGCTTGGAGAATCTACAAGTCTATGGATTTATTATCCTGATAGCCAAAATCTAATTCATATGCACATCACAACTAGCAAGTAGAGTATTTGGGAATTAATTACTGCTGTCTTGATTGACAAAACTTCGCCTTAGTTTTTCAGAAAAGAGACATCATAGAGAATCTAGAAAGTATTATCTGAAGGTGTTCAAAGTTGACATGGTCGAGATTTCCTCATTAACTTTGACTAAAAATGGCTGGGGTTACTCCCCTATATTATCATATGCAAAATGCTATAGGTTTTCCCATACACTGGTTGGTAACTCAAAAAAAAAAAAAAAAAAGAAAAACAAAAACCCAAAAATGTCATGTATGAACAAAAAAACCCAAACACTTCAGTGTCTTGGATTTCTCTCCTCAAAAATAACTTTCATGAAAAATATTCAACACATGCAAGCATTTTCTTTTAAAACCTTGATGAAAAACAGTGTATTTTTTCACCTGTTCAAATTTCTCTGCCTGTATAACACCTATCAAAATCTAAGGACGCTGAAAATTTCTAGGAATCTAGAATGAACAAGAGAGGGGTTTAGATTTTAATAATTAGTAGGACTGTAGACCAACCACAGGAAGTTTTGAATAGTCCCTGTGGAAATAAAGAGAAAACCAAGCAAGCAAGGTTGGGTCCCCATTCTGCAGGAGATACAATCCCCGCAGCCACACCGCTTTCTAAGTACTGTTATAGCTCACTTGAATCTTTGAAAGAGTTCATTTCTTCTCATCCTCTATTTATTCTGCAGAGGAGGCCAGAGAACGTTTGGAGCAAGCTAAACTAAAGACTGCAGAGGCCGTAAGTGCCGCCATGACAGTAACACAAGCTACGACCCCCATGGATGAGAACGTGAGGTTGTGGTCTCAAAACCTGCAAGACTTCCAGGACAATTCAGCAGCATATGATAGTGCTGTTCATTCAGCTGGGGATGCAGGTACAGTGACCTGAATTTTGCCATTCCTTAGCATTAAAAGGTCAGGGAATCATCACGACATTATGTTGTATGAATCGTTTTATTGCACATTAATAGCACATAATCTTCTAGCATTTTACCTCCATGAAAGCATTTTAAAAATTAGTTGTTAACTTAAAAGTAGAGACTTTCAAAACTGTTGGATGCTTGGCCATTTTCAAAACCAGCTTAAACACTTTAAAGGCTGAAGTCTTATTGGCTGCTAAATCGTTTTTATCAGGGTACCAAGATCACACTGAATGGTAGGCAGCTTGTTTAAATAATTCTTGCTATTATAATTGGCAGTTCAGTTATTTTTTAACACTAGGAGGCATTTGAAAACATGGCCCTTTTGTCCTCAGTAGTACAAATATGGAGCAGAAATGCGCCTTGATGAGCTTGCAGTCTAAACAATGGGGGTAAAGAGGATTAGGTAGGAAATAAAATATTTAAGCAGGGTGATTGCTGGAAAAGCTTGTAAACATCATATTAACTCCACTTCCATTTTCAGGGGGAGGAGGAAGAGTAGAGTAGAAGTTGGAAGGTTAATTATGAAAAATTGAAGGTAAATCAAAAGACAAAAGAAAAACTGAGGCAGGTTACAAAACTGGAATGAAGATTATAGGAAAGAGTGGAAAAAGAGGCAGGGAGAGAGAGGCTGAAATGAAGTGACTGGTGAAAGAAGGAAAAGAAAAATTAATCAAGAATCGAGAAATCAAGAGAATTGATATGCAAGTGAAAATATTCAGAATCAAAAATTGCTGACAATCACCACTACTTATTGCTTGATGTATTCCTGACTCTGCTCACGAGGCTCAGTAATCCCAAATAATTCATGGCTAGGGAAGCTGGAAATCCAGAACAAGAAATTTCCTATATATATTTGATGATATGTACCACCACCTACAGCACTGTTCAACATCTTGCCTCCTGAAAGTGCCCCAGAGAAGGTCTATAACTCCATTGACTCTATCTCCTGAAATTCTGAATCTCATATCTACTGCCCCAAATCCCTTCTCCTTCTGCCACGAGCTTTGCAATTTGACTGTCATTTTACTGCAAATGGTGTTAAGGATACCAAACCCAGCATGGGGTTATTAATGCCTCAAAGCTTCACTTTTCCCTCTAGACTGGGGGAATTCAAGAGTCATGCTATTTCCAGAATTTAGTAACAGATAAGACCCTCATACTAATATTTTTGATTATTAAATGAGTGCTCCCTAGAATTTGTATAAAAGTGTTTGCCCCTGAAAGAAAAAATCAGTACTATTCACTATCCCAACTCTGTGTATGGAACCAGAGGCAACTCACATTTCTTTGAATTTGTTATCTGAAGGAAACACTGAGCTACTCCCTCTGGAAATGGGTAAACTCACTGCTAGACACTGGACAGAGCTCCGTAAGGGTGTAGTTAGTATAACAGTAATTGCATTGCATTGCATTGCTATGAAATGGTTTTGATAAGCACAGGGCAGTTTAAGCTGTGGGCTATGGGCTCAAACTCCCATTTTTGATAATGAAAATGTGGATTAGATTGGCATCCAGGAAGGGAATCGTATGAAGAAAGACTTCTAAGAGAAACAGTCTTCTATAGCTTAGACATGAACGTTTTTAGTTTTATGCACCTTTACACCTGACTTACATTTAACGTTTACCAGTGCCAGTTCAGTAGACAGAGCAGCAACACAAACTGCATTTGGTTTTTCATGCTCAAAATGTCAAGACATTCAGAATTCAAAAAATCTGCTCATACTAGCTGTTACACTGAAAGAAATATTTCCAGTAGCATTTGAGAGGCTCCATAAGAGTGGACAGGCCTAACATGGCCAGCTGTCCTAGTTGGTTATATTCCAAAAAAGGCATACATGGTACACACACCACGAGTTGTACAGAAGAGCTCAGCAAATATGTGACATGCCTGGCAAAAATGTTTTCTCTGTGATAGTGGGTTTGCAAGTAGTATTGTGACCATATCACAGTGCCTGGAGGGCCCTGCTGGCCACTGAGTAACTGAGAGATGATAATGTGCAAGTTACAGCAATTTGTGCCCTGCTACATTTGTGCAGGCAGCTCTTCCATGGCATATTTCATTTTAAGGCACAATATTTTCTGTCAGAAAGTTCAGGTGGAAATAGATGAGAAGATGGATCAGAACTACAAAGGAGGTAGTGCACGAATCAGATACACCTGTGACTGTGATTCGCAGCCTAGGAAGACGTGTAGACATGCCAGGGCATGGTGGAACACTCTCAGATCAGCTGTGTATGTTGCCAGGAGAGGTTGGTCTGACAGAAGAAGTGTCCATTGAAGTCCAAAATAAAGTCATAAGTAATGTTCAGGCAGGTGCCTGAAACACTAAAACACCTGATCGTCATGCCAATAGCATTAACCGTGGCAAGTGAAGCCTCTAAGATGGCATGTCTGGATTGCCTTTGAATAAAGCTTGCACTTGAGTTTTGGAAGGGTGAGAGCATGCCTTGGCTGTGCAGCATGTCTAAGAATACTCATGTATCACCATGGTGAGCTTCAGGAAGAAGGATGAAGGACAATTTAGGAAGGAAAACAAGGAGAAAGTGGCTGGCAGTTTATAGTCAAGGTATTTTCTCCTTGACGGTTTCCCTTGTACTCTTTTCGCATTTTATCACTGGTTAAGACTAGTTTTCTTTTTTACTCTTACTTTCATCCCAAAAACCAAGATAAAAAAATCAACATTCTTCTGTGTTGAAGAATGCCATTTTAAAAGACAAGAGGAAGAGATTTATGGTGAGATTTTTTAATAGTACTAGTAGTAATAGATGTTAGTTTTGTGTTTTCATGTTACAGCTGTATTTCAGGTTTAATAGCTCAAATTCCAAACAGATGAAAAGACAGTTTTTCAAGGTATCACATCAGACACAATTCCAGTTCAGTTGCTGATTATTAAAAAACATAAAGGCGGCTCAATTTTGCTAAATCACTTGCTGAGCTTGCAATTTTTTACTTTAAGAATAATGTGGACTTTCTTTCAATGCAACAGAACATTCATTTCAAAAGGCAAAGTTACTATTACACATTATTTTTTAAGTATGAATTTTAACGCATTCTGGAATTAATGTGTTACCCAGAATTCATTGTAGTTCTTTGAGGTTTTGCTAAAGTAATGGCATTTTTTAAAGTACAGTAAGCTTTATAGAGAATATCTGACTACTGAGCCCTAGTACATAACGTCTTTCAGGATTGAAAGGGAATAACTGGAAAGACTAAAACACTATATGGCCTACTCCTACACTGGTCTTGGAAAGGAAAACACAAGCGACAAGAGCCAGGCAGAGAGAGGGCAGGACTGTGGCAAATATAGCTTTACACTGTATCCAAAAAGAAGTAAAACTTGTAGGACTCCGTGGAATCTTCTCATAGTCTGTGTTGCTCTGAATGAGGCCAAGAGCCACTTCAGTCTTTATTTAACAGAACTAAAAGCACAGAAAATTGATTGGAGGTTACTCTTCGCTTCAATACAGTCTCAGTACATCTGAGGATTAGCTCCTCTACTTGTCTCGCTGCCATCTTCTCAGACAAGAGTAAAAATATGAAGGGAAGAACACAAGAGCAAGTGAATGCAAGTTGAAAGCCCTAAAATACAACTGCAAACCCTGCAAATCAGTCTTAACCTTTATAGTGAATCCATGTCATTAAAAATAACTATGAATACTGGATCTTTCTTACATGCATGTAGCTTGTGGCTAAAATCGCATTTCATTATACTCAGCTAACTGTACCTACATCTAATTAAGATGAAAAATGATGTGATGTGTAAACATCCTTCAAAGGGTAGCATGTCATTGGAATCTGATGTGATGAAATCAAATTACAATTAGTGGTAGTTATGTTTCTTTCTTGGTAATTTTTCTGTCTGCTTATCTTTCTGGGAAAGGACTTCTCTCCCATTGAACTCAATGAAGCACCTGCATTTCCCTTTGGCAACAATCCTACTAGCACATGTACCAGAAGACAGCAATGAAAGTGATTTTAATTCATGACCCCTGGCAGTTGTAAGTAGGAAAGCTGAAGAACTTGCCACTCACAAGGGCTGGAACAGGCAATAAGCACAGTTTAGCTGCACATGCATCATCAACTAAGGCTTTCTGCCACTGTACAGTACAGGCCTGTTATCACAGTCTGAAAGCAGTGGTGTTTCTGATAGCAAAGTGGGCTGTGAACCACACACAGACGGATCCCCTTTGCTGCTGTTGCTATCTGGGTGATAACCTTTAGGAGAGATGCGCAGCTGAGAGCTAAGGGAAACAACCTATACATCCCCCCTAAACTGGATTTGAAAATCTCATGAATCATAGACGCTACATACACTTCCCAGGTCAGACACAAACAACCAGTGAGATACTGAACAAATAATCCTTCACTCCAGTTGCCATATCTGTAAAATCAGGTTTCGCATTTATTTGCCTTGAAGGAAGATTAAAAGGTTAAAATTATTAACATTTGCAAAGCGCCTTGAAGAAAGTATTGGAGAGGTAGGTACAACACCACAGTAGTACCTAGGAGTCCCATGAAAAAGTAAGTCTCCTTTGTGCAAACTTCTTTCCAAAAACTTTTGCAATACCACATTCTGATAAATCACTATCCTTTCTGAAATCACTGCCTCTCGCACACTTCAGTTAGGACTTATTCTTAGAGTAAAAGGAAGCAGGTGAGTTAACCTAAGAGGATAAAGAGTAATTTCCCTGGTGTAAAACCAATGTTACAGGGAGTTAAAAAAAAAAACCAAACAAGCTGTCATTTATTTTCTAACTGCAGTGAAGAAACTTACAGAAGTGTTCCCTGAACTCCTGGACAAACTGCGCAGAGTAGAACAGAAGGCACCAGCAAACAATATTTCTTCCAGCATTCAGCGAATCAGAGAGTTAATTGCTCAAACCAGGAGCGTAGCAAGCAAGGTAAAACTTGGATGGGACTTTTGGTTACTAGTGCTGATAGAAATGCATCATATCAGGAGCTCCATTTTCTCATCTTCTTGCCCTATGTTAGAAACTTGACATTGTCAACTCCCAGCAGCTGGATAAACAAAGTACCATGGAAGTTATTAAAATCTCTACAGTTGCTATTAGCAAGCAATTAACATTATCTTAATATTCATGGTAGACTACTGGTAGTGCAGTAGAAACTTTCATTAAGCAATTGTCACAGCGTTAAAGATGGCTGCAATAACAAAACCATTTAAATCTAAAACTAATAGGTCATTATTCAGCTAGCAGCATTAGTTACAAGCAGTAGCAATTATGGCAATTTAATGCAAACTTTTCTGAGATGACAGTATTTCTCTTTTTTTTCTTTTGAATTAATTTTCTGCAGGGTAAATGAATCTTTGGCTTACATATATTTCATACAGAAAAACACTTCCATTATCATACATAAATTATGAATGATTTTTCTGTAGCAAGAACACCAAGGTCAAAAATTAAAATGTTATATTTGAATTCAGTCAAAGAAATAAAAAATTCAGTGCATTATTGTATGCTCACAATGCTAGAATATGCTGTCTACACACATTACTTCAAAAAAAGAAAAAAACAGTATGTATGCGGTGCTTTACTGTTCTTTAAATGTATTTTGTCATTCAGGCATATTGTGCTTAAATTTGAAAATATTTCAGTTACTTTGAAGGCATTCTGAACTAAAATGAACATATTTTAAAATTTTATTAGCAACTCATATCTATCACTGTAATGTAAGCAATATAACAGGATTACTTGTGAACAGAAAATTGGTCATACTACTCCCAAAGCAAAGAAATAAATTATGGGTAGAAGTTTCATAGCTATGTAAGAATTTCATTATGTGCCATACATAATGATGTAGCCCTGATTCAAGTAGACACACATCTGTGTCCTACTGAAATTTAATTTACTTTATGAATATGCTTAGGCACAGTTAATTAGGAGCTTTAATTAATTTTAAAATTAATTCCCTTCATGTCCTTTACTGTGTCTTCCAGAAGTGATCGTTATAAATACACAACTTTGCATGGCCAATATAAAGGTGCCAATTCCGCTCTTGCTGTAAGCAAGGCTGCTGGATAATTATTCTTGCATATTCACCTTAAGTATTGTTCCCAGACAGCAATAACGTGTCTCACTTAGCACCCTTGTGACTGCAGGTCCAAGTTTCTATGATGTTTGGAGGCCAATCAGCTGTTGAAGTTAATCCAAAGATCAATGTGGAGGAGCTGAAATCTTTCACTTCCATGAGCTTGTACATCAAGTTTCAGAAAGACAACCCGGAACTGGCAGCATCTCCAGACAGATTTATTTTGTACCTTGGAAATAAAAATGTAAGAGAATAATTCAGCTAATTTATATACATGAAAAAGTAAATTTAAATAGGTTTTAAATTCATTTGCCTTTGTTTTTTCTTCTCACTTTTTCTCTATGCTTCCAAACAAGAGGTGTCTGCTATATGCCTGTTACAGATTTTGTAACAAGCAAAGAGCAAGGGTTCCTGAGACCACTGTCCTTGAAACTTGTCACCCCAAATAATGAAGGATTCTCGCCAAGAAGCAAATCAGACTGCTCATATAGAGTGCTGCTGTGAGCGACACTTGTACTAAAGCAGTTAATGTCACTCACCTGGCGTTCATAAGCCAGGCTTTAATCAGGTTTATGCTCCTGACAGGGTCAATTCCAAACCCCTGAGGTCACAGATAAGCCGGTTTCTGCGCCTGTGGCTTGTATTGCTGTTCTAAACTCTGTACATCACTACTTTGAAACACTTAGAAAAGGTGTATGTTCCCACCACCTGTAAGCATTGTGAAATAGTTGTTCTTTAAATTGTGGTTCCTAAAAGAAACAAAAAAAATCACACCTCACAAGTCAGGTATAATCCTGGCAAGCTGCTACCAAGGAAGGGTAAAGAGGCAGGCTCTTCTTTTTAAGCTTTTCTAAAAGGAGTGTCTAGTGAATATAAATCAAGTGAAACCCCTCTTGGCAGAATATTTAATTGCAGCATAATACCTAGGCTTTAGACAAATGCTTCTTCTTATTTCCTGCATATGACACTGCACACTAAATACTGATGAACAGCTTCCCATTTAACATTACCAATTTATGGTCTCATGATCATGTTTTTACCTCAGCCAAAATGGGTATAAAGTAAAATGTCAGAGACATTTCCTATACAGTTTTATCTGGTGATAGAAAGCATTTAGAGAATGAAGCTTTTGTTTATTAGTTAAAGATGTCATTTAGTCTACTAAAGGCCAATCTTTACTAATGTTCTGTACTAAATCTCTTTCAAAGTTGACATCCTTCTCCATTGGTGTTTTAGGCAAAAACTTATATTGGTCTTGCAATTAAAAATGACAACCTTGTTTACATTTATAATCTGGGAGATGAAGACGTGGAAATACCTCTGGATGCCAAGCCAGTCAGCACCTGGCCTTCTTACTTCAGCATCATCAAAATTGAGAGGTAAAGTGATTCCCCAAAATCAAACAGTTAATAGGAAAAAAAAAAAACAAAACAGAAAAGGCTGGATGAGAACTGCACATCAGGAGTCTTCAGTGCCTGGTTCTACTCCTCCTGAAGTAAATGCAAATTCTATTTGCTTTTAGAGAGCCAGGACACAAGGGACTAGAGGGGGGAAAAGAAAGTGTCTGTGGTTTCTTTCTTCCTTTTCCCCCAGAGTACCAGCCTTCTAGTAAGAAAATACAAAACTTTCCTGGAGTTAGAGGCTTGCTTGTTCTTTTAAAGTCTAACCAACATGAAATTCTCTTCCCTTGCAATTTCACTCTACAGGATTGGAAGACATGGGAAAATATTTTTAACTGTGCCCAGTCTTAGCAGCACAGCTGAAGAAAAATTCATTAAAAAAGGAGAGGTTCTTGGTCCTGGCTCTCTCCTTAATTTGGAACCTGAAAATGCTGTCTTCTATGTTGGCGGAGTGCCTCCAGACTTCAAGGTTGGTCAGATAAACACTCTCTATTCAAAATTAAATAATGCAAATTTATGTTGCTGGGCTAGATACACAGAAACGGTTAATAAATAAAATGTCCTTATTTAGTCACCTATCATCTTAGGACTTCATCTTCTAGCCATTGTGAAAACTACTATTTTTCTCTATGATCATAAATCACAATCACACATAGATGATCTGATCCCTTTTAGCTGTCATTCAAGTTTTCTGAAACGTAATAAGAAAAGAGCTTGCTAGCTGTTAAGTGGTATGCCTAAATTAAGGGCTATTAGTCCAGCTTAACAAAATTTGCAGGCTACCAAGCTTTTTCAATGATAATGAGTCCTCAGTGCTTACAATTTCTCATTTACAACTGTCACAAAAATGAAAAGTAATATATTTTTAATATTAGGACAGTGGTGAACTAGCAGTGTAGTGATTTGTTTGAATTCAAATTACCATTGGCTTAAATACAGCCTTCCAACAGCATGAAGACTTGCGTATGCAAAAAATATGAAGACATTTATGAGCACCTCACTTATATGTTTCTGTGAAAGTAGCAGGTCCTCTTTTTGGATTTAGAAATTGTTATGAACAACCTTGGCTATGAAAACTGCACGGCTAAATGAAAACATACTTAAAAAGACTTTAAATTCCAAATTCTCTAAGCTAACTAGTAGGTGCTAAAAACGTCAAGCCACTGTTCCACAAGCAGCCCTCCTAACAGCATTAAACCAAAGATTAACTCAATACACGTACATATTCTTGAGCTTTTGCATTACTGCGACTACCAGACACGTGCCATGGTCTGAATTTTAGATTACTGGGCCCTGGGTGTAAATTGCCTGGGAAAAGGACTGAGGACTGAATAAGAGTTGCATACACACACAAAAGAAGTAATCTGACAAATGAACCCTCCAGGTGTGTTCCAGAGCAGGGCAGAGGAGAGAAGTAAAAAGTGAAGGAAAATTGGAACAGGAATGGGAAGAAAAGGATTCATGGAATTGTTCCATAAGCATATAGGTTTCCTCTCTCTTAAGAACAGATATCTCACATTTTCATTTTTTAACATACAGTCTTATATGCCAAAAGCTTTTGCCCTTGCTTCCCTATTACATACTTTGTAAATATGAAATGTACTACTTATCCATTACAAGTCTCCTACTTCACATAATTCAACAGAAGAAACAGAATTAAAAAAAAGGAAAAAAAAAAAAAAAAAGAAACACGATAATTTGCTGCTGGGGTTTAAGCCCAGCCGGCAACTCAGAACCATGCAGCCACTCACTCACTCCCCACTCCTTCCTCCCCCAGCTCCCATAGGGATGGGGAAGAGAGTGGAAAGAATGTAACTCCCACGGGTTAACAACAGTCCAGTAACTAAGGTACAACACAAACCAGTACTGCTACCACCAATAATAATAATGATAAGGGGAATAACAAGGGAAGAGGATACCACCGCTCACGAACCGCCGACCAATACCCAGCCCAACCCGAGCAGTGATCTGGGCCTTCCTGGTAACTCCTCCCAGCTTTTATATAGTGGGCATGACGTGCTGTGGCATGGAATACCTGTTTGGCTAGTCTGTGTCAGGTGTCCTGTCCCTGCTTCCTCCCAGCTTCCCCTCCTCCCTGGCAGAGCATGAGACCAAGGAAGTCCTTGGTCAGACTAAACATTACTTAGCAACAATTAAAAACATAGGTGTTATCAGCGCTGTTTCCAGGCTGAAAGTCAAAACACAGCACCGCACCAGCTACTAAGAAGGAGAAAAACGACTGCTTCTGCTGAACCCAGGACATCTACCAAATATATCTGTGCTGCAGATAGGATCTCATTTTCTCTTATAGCTATACATGTTCTGCATTGCTGTCGTACCATTATTATTATTATTATTACATGGAAAGCAAAATGGAAATAATGAGAAGCTGTAGAAAAAGTTACTGGCCGTGATCAGACTCTGAAGTATAAGAGGTGTTATTAATATCATGTCTCTTGCACTTCAGAGACATACAGGGCAGAGTATCTTAATGTTGAAAGAATGATTCACGAGCTCTGACAGCTTTATTCTTTTGTATTTTTCCCCTCACCAATGTGGCTATTTAAATTCCATCTGCAGTGACCCTTGTTAAAAGGAGTTTCTATATCCTGCTAACTATTCAACATGATACCTATTGAGAATTAGCCACTAGTACAGACTTTGAATCCAAGTCTTCTCGGCTTAAAGAGCTCTCTCATTTCTCTCTTTTTCATCATGGTACGAAATTATTTTTCTGGCAGTGAAGGATGCCTATACATTAGACATGAAATATCTACTGAGAAATTCAAATACATTGAGCAAGACCTGTGATTAGTCAAATCTTAACCCTTTTCCCTTTTTCCAAGTGTTCTTCCTGCAAATTTACAAAAAGATTTTGTTTGCAATTGCCTTACCTGACCTATTGTTCTCACTGCAAGACCACTCATGTGCTCTATTTTAATTTATATCACAACAGCCACATCATTCCAAGGTTGTTTCAAATATGAAGAGCAGAGACAAAACTGACTCCAGGCACAAATGCTTTTGTGATACCTAAAGAAAGAGTGTGACCTTTCTCCTTCTACTTTTCCTTGCCCTCTGCACAGCTTCCTCCTAGCTTAGACTTACCTGGCTTCATCGGCTGCCTGGAACTGGCTACCCTGAACGATGATGTGATCAGCCTATACAACTTCAAGCACGTCTATAACATCGACACCACCACATCGCCACCTTGTGCCAGGTAGGGAACCGTCACACCGTCACCGCTCCGCCGGCTTGTTTGAAGCGCCAGTCCGGCTGGTTCATTTCTGGTTTAGATTACAAACATGAGGATGGTATTGAGTTGTCCAGCAGGAATCTGGCCACTTTTTAACTCCTAGTTGTGTCAGCAAGCCGAATTTATATATGAGAATTGGACTCGATGATCCCTACAGCTCCCTTCTAACTTGAGATATTCTATGATTTGCTGCTGTCTTCATCACCATCTCATAGCCTTACTCACACCTTCAAAAGGGAAACTGCCATGTTAGCTGAGCCATGATCTAGGTTCCCTCCTTACCCCTGCTGCTGGCCTAGGACACTGCTGCTCCTGACTCGAATCCTGTCACTGCAAGTGATGCAGCCCCAGTTAGCCCCAGTGCTCCTAGTAAATTGAGTGCAGTCTCATCCCCAGCTAGCAAAGGTAACATTTGTACATACTTTTCTGCCATACACTCTTAAACCCACAACAGAAATTTGTCAGATAAGCCACTCACAAACTGGGAAATGCAGCCCCTGAAATACAAGTGAACAGCAACCACATTGCTCATTTAGCACAGACATGGCAGACATTTTGTTCATATAACAGTCAACAACAGTACAATCTCTCTATACAAATTATAGGAGACAAACTTGCAGCTCTCACTGGGAAGAAATGCAGGAGGTTGCTGGGACAGAGCAAATGATTCCTTCCCATGACACTCTCTCAGGAAGCACAAGCTACAGCTCTCCAGGACAAAGCATGCAGCAAAGCCCACACTCAGCTGAAGGCCTCAGAGAATTGAGTTTCTGCACAAACTGGGCAATCTCTTAATAGAAATATGTGTATCCTCATAATGAGGAGGTGCTGTGGGCCTGCATGACTAGGATGAGCAAAGCATTTACCTGTCCTCTGCATACAACACAGAACAAAAGTACAGTGTGATGATGCAGTTCGATACACCTCCAAAGCTACACACTAGTTTTTAGAAAAAAAATCCCAGAAAGAATTTGAAAGAAAATACTCAATCTCACTGCTGCCAGGAAGAAGCACCAGTTCAGAAAAATTAATGGCCTTCAAATTTCTATAAATTAAAATGGGGATATGCCAAGTGTTACTTCCCTGCTTGCTTTTTCATAGAAATAAGTTGGCTTTCACCCAGAGCCGGGCTGTGAGTTGTTTCTTTGATGGCTCTGGCTATGCCTTGGCAAGAAACATTGAGAGAAGGGGAAGATTCAGCCAGGTGACTCGGTTTGACATAGAAGTACGAACACCTACAGACAATGGATTGATCCTGCTGATGATTAATGGGGTGAGTACCAAATCCTCCTGTTATCCTCTATCTATAAGAACTACGTGTTGCCCAGTACTTAGAATATCATGGAAAATACAAAATGCTTATGTCCTGACATTTAAGTTCTGGAAAGCAGAAATAATTTGTGTTCAGCTTGTGTACATTAGAAGGGAACTGGGATTTGTTCTGCAAAGGCCCAAGGAAGCTGAGGCCCTGAGTTGGACTCTGCTCTCATCCAGAGACAGTCAGGATTTCAAGACAGTCATACCCTTGTGATGATACTTTGAGAGAGACTCCTTAACTTTGAGTTAAACCCAGTAGTTGCCCCTTTATTTAAATGTGAATGCATAGTCAAAGCAATAGGAAATTTCTTCAAAGTAGCTCCCATTAAGCAGCCACTTTGTGGTAGTTGGCACTTTATAACAATGTCTCAGGGTATACTAGAGTTAAATATTTAAGTTACTGAGAATAGAAAGTAGCCAAAAATAAAGGCTTGATCCAAACATCACCAGCTTTTTAGAGGTTTTAGGGTGTTTCAGACTCTGTAAGAGCTTGAAATAGACTCTACATGCAAATAAATATCCTCTGAAGACAAACTCAGACTTTCTTTTTCTTTGGGAATCTACACATCAAACCCCCAAGCCCTGTATGGGTTACAACTTGGTAAAGCCACAGAAAACATTTTACTGCGTAGATGCACTCCACAGATACGTGTGTGTTACAGTGGAAACTGCAATCAAGTTGGATGTTAGCTGTGGAAGACCATGCCTGCCCACAGGCACTTTTAGAAGGACTGTGTAAGCCAGTCCATTATTCAGTTCTGCAAAGGCAGCTCATAAATATTCTGGATGTAATCCCTGTTTCATTTTTAAGCTGTGCAAAACAAACCCAAGTGGCAGTTTCATTTTAAAGCACTAGATTAAAACCTACTTTTGCTACTTTAAGTAATGACTTCTGAAGGTGGACTTATTTGTGTCAGAGACAGCAGGCCTGCAGTAGTTTTTTGAGAATTATTGTTCCCATGTTTCCATTAGGCATGGGAACAAGAGGACAAACACTAGAAGACTAACATTAACTTTGAAAGCACTAACCCAGATGCACAGCTGCTGTAAACTGTCCTTTCTGCTTCTTTATGTTCACTTTTAGAACAAGACTAATTCTATAGTACAGACCTTCATTTCAAGCACTCCCTAAAGGTTTTCTGAAGTAGAGCTCCTGTTTATAAAGTTGAAGTCTGAAGTAGAGCTCCTGTTTATAAAGTTGAAGTCACCCAGTCACAAAACAGAAGCTGAACTATGGAGTAGGAACAGTCAGGAAATCCAAAAACCAAATACACAGTAAATACACTCTAGCTATTTCTCAGCATTCAGCAAATACAACAATGCTGATCAGGGCTCTGAGAAGATACAGTCCTGAGCTATTACATGCATCCTGACAGAAACCGTTAATGCAGATACAGCCATCCTGGCAGAACATCACTATTTCCAGTATAGCATCTTTCATTTGGGGCATGTAGTATTACTAAGACAGAAAATGGATGTGTTTGCTTTAGGAATACTTTGCTGGTAAGGAATATTGATATTACTGTAATACCAAATCCTATTTCTACAGGAAAACTGTCCACTAAGTCTTCAAATAAGTGCTGTTCATCAAACAATTATGTGTGCAAAACTATATGTACACATATATTAGATACATCAAAACAATCCAGAAACGGTGCTATACAGTATTGCAAATAAAACAACCTCTTCCCAGGATGCTTTTCACAATGACAGACACTCTCATGACACTTCATTTTTTTTATTGCTGCCACAATCATAGTGCTTTTCTGACTGTTTTGTTTTATACAGAGTATGTTCTTCAGTCTAGAGATGCACAATGGTTTCTTGTACCTGCGTTATGACTTCGGTTTCAGCACCGGTCCCGTGCTACTAGAGGACTCCATGAAGAAGGCTCAGATTAACGACGCTAAATTTCATGAGGTAGAGATGTGGTTACAATCACAGCCATTTGACCAACTATCACAGCAGTTCCAAAGCAGCAACAACTTGTTCCAACAGGAGTGAAAGGAGAAAAGTATGAGGGGCCAGGTGGTGATGCCGTAGAGCAGGCAGAAGAGTAAAGCACCCACATGCCTGCCTTGCATGTGAAAGAGCACATGCAAGTCCCACCACTACCGAGTGGTAG
Source organism: Psilopsiagon aymara (assembly GCA_024733675.1). NCBI lineage: Eukaryota > Metazoa > Chordata > Aves > Psittaciformes > Psittacidae > Psilopsiagon > Psilopsiagon aymara. The sequence goes on from JANRGW010011732.1 coordinate 85,790, forward strand.
AAAGGGAAGGCTCTCCCTGCCCTCCTGGTAAATCACTGCTTGTGGATAGATTCCTCATCTTACTAGCCAAGGACAGGGCAATTCACATGGGAAAAAAGTGGTATTAATTCAAAATGAAATTATATCCAGGACAACTATATCCTTCAAATGTACAACTCTCCTCAACTAAAAATGTGTCATTATGTTAACTTAACCACCTTAGTTACTGAATTGCAAGTAATACAGCACTTTTCATTACATGGGAAGGGAAAATTCATTTTATAGCAGTCATTTAAATATGTATGTAATAAATATATACATATACATTTAAATATGTGTAACTGACACTGACAGTAGCAAATCCCTCTCAGTGTTTTGCTTCTCCTACCATTTACTTGGTGTAAATCCAAAGTCTGACTCCTGATCCACAATGACAGCTACAATTCTGTTCAACACATTTTAGCAGTGCACAGTTAAGCCTTTTATACTTTGACAATGAAGAAAAGTTTGTAAGAAGTATTCCCTAACTTCTTGGATAAATCAAGAAAGCACTCTAAAGTTAATGGAGCTTATCTGTTTGCTGCAGTGTAGAGTTTGATATGGGGTACTTACATGTGGATTTATTTGTAAGTGAAATATCCTGTGGTTTCAGTCATTGGAGAAATTGTGACATCAAAATAAGCTCCCTTCCAGTAACTGTTGTCAGCCTCTCCTGATTTACAAACAACTTTTTTGACAAATGGGAGGAATTTTCAAACAAAAAGATAAAGATGAAATCAATTTTGCAAAATCACCATGACAACTTACACAAAATGACATTTTGGGCACTTGTAAGCACATGTTTTTCTTTACAGATTTCTATTATATATCATAATTCTAAGAAGATGATCTTGGTAGTAGACAGGCGACATATAAAAAGTGTGGACAATGAAAGAACAGCAATGCCATTCACAGACATCTACATTGGAGGAGCACCTGCTGAGGTCTTGCAATCCAGGTTGGTTTGTAGTTACTATCTTGAAGTAATCACCATATTTAAGTTCTGTTTTCTGACCTGTGCTGAAGGGCTTACAATAAAATATTTTTCCCAGCCTCAATACTTACAAACAAGCCCTCGGACACTCTTCTAAATGTCTCTCAGAGCTCTGAAGTACCAAGGGTTAGGCTTGATCCAGCACAGGTAAATTCTGCTGAAACTGGTCTAGTTTTAGGGTAACACATAAATACACAGAATCACTATTCCACCCTGCTCTGCAAAAGGTGATCTTTGTAAAATAGCAGTGCACTGGCTGAAGACCTCCTACCAACTTCATTTTCAAATCTAAAGACGGTATTTTTCCTGCCATGTCCTTCAGTTCTGATCCATCCCAGGCTCTCTCCCAACGCAAGTCAGCTGGCTTTGTGTGGGCGTGGGAAGAAAAGAAAAAGTCTCATTTTCCCATCATACCATTTGACAGAAGCCAAGTTTAATCTCACTGGACTGTATAACTCTCATTTCCGGCAGTGGGAATCTCCCGGACCAGGGTCATGCTCTAGGAGAGAACACTGGCTGCTTGAAGAAGGATATGCTCTTCTGACAGCAATATTCATTCCTGAGGTCAGATAGCAAGGCCAGCATTTTCAGAAGGGCTCCAGCTGCTGTTTCAAGTGTCACAACGGCTAACAGCAACACCATCCCTCTTTAAAATACTCTCTATGTAAAAAAAATAAAGGGAAGAAGATAGCAAATGCTGCAGAATAGTTTCTAGTAGTGGCAGATCTCCTGAAATCTTCTCTTGTTGTCAAGAGAGCCTGCTGAATTGATAAATAATGTCTAAGACATAAACCACTTACAGATTAAGCTAAGGACAAACTTCATGTAAAGAAAAATGATGTCTTTCAATGCCATGCAATTATTTGAACATGCAAACAGAATTGTGGGCAAGGGCGAAGGAGTATGTAATTTATCTGGCCTTTCAAATAGTTCTTTACAAAGGCCTGTCATAAGGGGCTATTAAGAAAACTAGTGGGGTGGAGAGAGGAAAGGTTTGCAGTGGATTAGAAAGCAGCTGGGAAAGAGAAAATAGGATGTAGGAGTAACTCTTCAATTTTCCCAGTATATAAAGTCTATAATATATGCCCAAAGGATGTCTCTTTGGGCTGCTATTAAATGCATTAATAATCTAGAAATCAATGACAAAGTGATGGTAAAGATTACTTTGGTTAATCAAGCCTAGAGAACACTGAAAAAGCCCATAGGGACCTAGAAATCTAGGCAGTTAAGCAGCTCAATGGCAGAGGAGACTTGTTCACAAATGTAGGATGCAAGATGAATTACAGGAATTATGCTCACAGTTTTCTGAGTGAAGCGCGGTTATCTTGCAAAACACCTGGAAGGTACTGTCAAAGCAGTAAAAATAGCATCTCAATAAATTAGTTGTACCAGGAAAAAATCCGTAGGCATTGTAAAAATACGAGCCATTACAATATTGAAAAATCCATAGAGATATTATTTAAGCAGAGCTACACCTTTGTCTTTGATATTGTACTCAGCTTTGGTTCTCATGACAAGGACAGACAGCAAGAATTATGGTCCAACTGTGGTGACATCACTCCATTTTCATCAGGAGGCCTAAGTCAGAATTATATCATTGACTAATGTTCTACTACTATCTCTCTACTACTACTACTACTATCTACTTCTGATATTTATGTTTCCTTTCTCTAGAGAGACTTACATTTAATTGACATTGGGGGGCAGCAGCAGGGAGGGAAACTAGCTTGTCTTAGAGAATGAGTCATATTCTTTCAAAGCAGTGTATTGTCATTCACTTCAATAGCACCTTCCTTTGTCAATTGTGTTTTTTTCCCCAAGTAAATGAATCTGGATGTACCACTGTATGTCATTTTTTCCCACCTGTATCAAGCAGAAAGCCATGGGTATTTAAGAGTACTAGGTACTTGGAACTATTAGGAAACGAACTCAGAAGCCTCTCTTTAGGTTAAAGCCTATCTTCTATAGTTCCTGTTGCTCCTATAAAATGTTGTTAATTTAATGGCATTTAACAGAAAGGCATATTTGTGGCCAGTCACATCATCAATCAGAGTAGAGATCAAACAGTGACTGATACCTCACCCTTTGATCCAAATTTCAGTGAGGACTGCATTAGCCTTCCTGTCTACTTTGTCTTGCTTCTGATTCCACTGAGGGGCAAATTAAGCCCCTACAGCACTCCTCCTCTCACCTTATTTCAGACATGTACATTTTTGCTATTTTACTTGATGGTCTATTGTGGCCAATTTAGAAGAAAAACCATTTCCAGAGCCTGATTCATCCCTTGTGTTTCAATGTCTACCTTACAATGAGAAAACTCATAGACAACTAGCACAGAAGCAGTTGTCAACACTGTCAGTATCATCTCATGTGAGGTGAGAAGAATCCCACTGCTAAAATACATCCTGTCAAAAGAACGAAAACTGTTTACAGGCAGCCATGTCAAAACTCCAGATTTCATATTCATTCCTGCATATTAGTTCCCTAGTTGAAAAACTTAGAGCAGTGAGGAGGAGCAGCTGCAATACACTGCTGTTCTCTACCTCAAACCTGACATAAAAAGGATCCTGGAAGCCCACCCACTGCTCTCATTTACAATTATGTAAAAAGCTGCTTATCAGCAAGCAGCATTTACTTTTACTTCCCTGACCTCTGTTACTACTGTTTGTTAAGAAATAGAGATCCATTTGCTTTCAAAGGCAAGAATGGAGCTTGCTCGTAAAAGTAAGATAGGAAAACTAAACCTGAACTTTTCCAAAATAATAAAAAAATGAGCTAGAACTCCACTGATTTTCATTGAAAGTGGGTAGAAATATTTTTTAAAAGAATATAATTTTATTTCAGCAGCTATTTTTATCTTTTTTAAAGTTAATCTATATGGATTTCCTCTCTGAACTCTCATATATTTCTCATTATTACAACTGGTGCATTTTGTCTTTTCAAAACTCATAATGTGGTTAATTAGTTGTCATACATAAAGATGCAGGAACTGGGTACTAGTGAGGCAAATGACTGTGGGTCTTCTAAATCTTATAGAACACCTTAGTGATAATAGTCTGTTCACAAAGGCAAGGGCTATCTAACTGCAGCTTGTTTGGCATTGTTTTCCAACAGCATCAGCTCACATCTGGCAGGAAGTATTGGCTTTAAAGGCTGCATGAAGGGTTTCCAGTTCCAAAAGAAGGATTTCAACTTGCTAGAAGAACCAGGAACCCTGGGAATCAGCTATGGGTGCCCAGAAGATTCACTGGTAAGTATAACATCATGTGTGAGATAACAACAAAATTTTGGCAATGGATAGAGCTGTCAGCTTGAGTTGTACTCCAAAAAAGAAAAAGTCTTCAACCAAGGAATTGACAAGGCACTCACTGACTGGGGGGGGGGGAAGGGTCTGTGTATGTAAGTCTGGTGACATACCCAATTTTCACCCTAAATTACAGCACGAGGTGTTTGACTTGATATTCTTATCATATGTGAGAATGCAGCTGGATCTGAAACAAATTGTGTGCTGTATTCTGAAAAGAAATATCCCACCATAATATTATTTTTTTTTTTTAAAGAAACAAGGAAAATTGTCTTTACATGCATCCAAATACAGATGTATGAAACGAAAAAGACAGCAAGATATTCACCCTTCAAATGAGTTCTCCCTTTAAGTCAGGCCAGCTCTTCCTCTGTGATACACAAACCAACTGTACACGCATTAACACTGAGAAAAATGCCATTTCACTTCTGATCCCTTCCATCATTCATGATTTGTCCATTACAATGTAAAGCTGGCAAATCTAAACAGTGTTTGTGTTCTTTATCTTACGGCTATGTCTATCCAAAGCCATGTTGTGAACCTGTGGAGATGAAGGACCCCACCACTTGCAGATCTTTTCACACAACCCCACCTTCTGTCAAGGAGGAAGCTAACTGCAATTTGCCCCACCTCAGACCCAGTTTAACCCTGATACTCAGGGTTATAGTTCACCACGTCCAAAACCCTTCCACCCTACCCAAGCACTCAGTGCAGCACACAAACAAATATATCACATGTTGAGATGGAGGCTCAGTGCCACAGAGTTCAGACATGGACTTGAGCCCCCTGTGCGTCTAGTCTTCATGCTCACTAACATCAGCAGGCTTAGGATGAGGCCAAGAATCCCAGGAAACTGAGAATGAATTGGCTACACCTTCTTAAGATTCTGACAGCATGCAAGGGAAAGCCTGTATGAATCAGGTTAAGAAACAGAAAAACTGAAGAATAGAACTGAACTGGCACCATCTTTAAAAACAAACAAAAAAAACCACCCAAGAAATAGCCTCATTCTTTTTATGACTTGAATGTTCTGACTTTTATTTGTAATTTTTTTTATGTGATATGCAGATGTCCCGCAAAGCATATTTCAATGGAGAGAGCTTCATTTCATCAAGCCAAAAAGTTTCCCTCTTTAGTGAATTTGAAGGAGGCTTTAATTTTCGGACACTGCAGCCCAACGGGCTGCTTTTTTACTATTCTGAAGGAGTGAGTATATATTTCTTTTCAATTAGTTTTCTTTTATCCTTGCATTGTTTCCCAGGAGAGTAGTAAAGGAATAATGCAATTTCTCGCTTCATAGTTTCATAACAGAGGAGGCAATCCACAATGTAGAAGTACCCACTGATGATCTCATTTTCACAGTTCACATTTGATCTACAGATGAAAACTAGCAATGCTTAGACATTATTCTGATGTTGTGAAGAGAATTTAATCATATGCCTAGAATTAGTATGCACTTGTGCTCTAATAAAGTCCTTGGGCAGAAATGCACAGCGGATCTTGCCGTGCTAGGCAGCACTGCAATCCCTATTTGGACCTATAGGTGCTACCAAAGTACAAATGACATAAGAGTCCCATATTTTCCATCCAGAGACAAACCCCTAGAAGCAAAGAAAGAGTTTGCTTGAATTAGTGGAATGGAATTTTGAGCATTGGTGACTTGACAGAAATCAGTCTGCCGCCTGTACTCCCAGATGGTACTTAGACTGGTAAAAGCTGTGCTTAAGAATGTCTCTTTGCAGCTATGGGAAGCCAGACTGCTTTAAATGCCCTCTTGGGAGGTGTCATGTGGGCAGAAATACGGACTTGCACCCCCAAAATGGTGTGTGAGCCAGAGTGATTCCAAGATCCTGCAGGCCCAGAGTGACATTTGTAGAAGCATGAGCTCCGATGACAGAACATTTGCAACCACCCCCAAATGTCTGTTCTGCTACACTTGCAGATCATTAGCAATGCAGCAGGGAAGGCTGTATGACACTAATAACCACTCCTCAACGTTTACATTTTACAGTCTGGAGTATTAGCTTAAGTTGAAATCAGTGACCAGTCAGTTATCCACATCATTTGCATAAATGAGGCCTTCTGATTTTAACCCAAAACCTCTAATCCTATGAGGTGTCAAGTGCCCTACTTAACAAATGGAGGTTCAGCTATTTACCACTTGACAGAATGAGACATGATGCTTCCTACCAGTGCAGAGAGGCAGTGCTTGCTTTAATGGAACAGAGTATTCCTGCTATGATGCAGAATGATCCTGGAAAGGAAAAACTGTATTTATCTTCTGACAGTGGGAATCTTGCAGTAACAGCTGTTCTACATAGTACCAAGGGTACTAAAAACACGAATGAAATGTAAACATCATGCTTCCATACTAGATGGAAGGAGCTCATATGACAGTTACATGAGAAAATCAGCAGAATTCCCAGAATTCAGGCTTAAAAAAACAGTAAGAATATAAATTCTAATGATATTATCTTCTATTTTGCTTCTCAGTGTACCTTTCTGCAAATAAAGCACAAATGGGGAAAACAGCAGGAAGGAAAATAAATACAACAGGAAAATGCACAGAACTGTTAATTTTTCTGTTACACTTGCTTATGAAGATGGTTTTGTCTGTATTTCAGTCAGATGTACTATCCATCTCTATGGACAGAGGTGCTGTGGTTTTAAATGCAAGTGGAATAAAAATTCAATCACCAGACCGAAATTACAACGATGGAAAAACCCACTTCATTGTTACTTCTGTCAGCCCAGAACGGTAAAGCTGGCCAGCATCTTTTGTTCCCTATCTTTAGAATATAAATATTGCTTGTAAAGCATACTGTCATTCAATATTTTCTTTCAAAGTGTTGTTTATGTGGGTTATTTTTAAGTAGTATGTTTCACTGATCTATCTAGTTAAAAAAATACAAAGCCAAAAATCTATGATTGAATTTCCCAGCTTGTCCTGAGCATGAGACGCTGGGAATTTTTAGTAAAACTACAATTATATTTTCCTCTAAAAGCTTAGTCCTTTTTGTCCTCAGATATGAAAGCAGTTTAATATAATTTAAGACTAGCATGAGATCAATTTTTTAGCAGGATTGATTGTTCTATTTGTTAAAGCAATTCCAAATTGACCCAGAAGTAATTGAGACATCTTCACAAAAAGCATTCATTTGGGATATATACAGTGGAACATGTTTGAAATATTTTTAGCACTGACAGACACAAATGTAAGACTAAACACAGTAGCAGGGAATAAGTGTTCATATGTGCTTCTTAAAAAACTTGAAAGCATTGTTTTGTTGGTACATATTACATTACATTATACATAAAATTTTCTTCAAGGATCAAATAATCAAAGCATCTTTATTCAAGAATCTTGTCTGTGCAGACACAATCTGTGTTACTCAGATTTCCAATGGAAATAGAGGTTTGTACCTACAAATTCTGACACCCAAGAAACATAGCTGAAGGTGCAAAAAGGTGCTTTGGAATAGCCTTGGAGACTGTCATGTTTCCCTGACTGCTGAAATCTGAACTTGCCAAACAAAATCAATGTCTGCTCCTTTAGTTATACTAGGTTTCTTATTAAAGCAATACAGTCCTTCCTGACTTCTGCAGCAATCAATGTGTTGCAAAATGGGATCATGTGAAAAAATGTAATTTGTAAGTAAGTTCAAACATCAATGTACTGTGACGAAAGAGAAGGAAAAATGGTAACAGGTATTAAGGATTAGCATATGCTTAGATCTTATGTTACCCAAGTGGTGGCTTCCTCCACTTATTACCAGTCCCTTAGTTTATCTGTCTTCACTGAGTGGACCGTATTTTTTTGGACTTCACAACTAAACCCACTCTATTATGAAATCCATGGGCCTCTGTACTCAACTCTGGACTCTGGGTTATTGCACTGCTACCTGATGCACAGCTGGAAGCAAGATCTTCTTATGACTTTGAGCACTACCATTCAGTGATATACATGCTGAGCAGACCATTTTTGGGTGCATGTAATATGCTGTCTAACCACTAGCACTGACATTTCCAAAACTAGCCTACAAAATGGATGCTTTGCCTTTGCAGATATGAGCTGACTGTGGATGAAAGGAAGCAAAGCAAGAAGAACCCATCAAAGGACAGAGCAGGGAAAAGCCCAGACAGCATCAAGAAGTTTTATTTTGGTGGCTCTCCCTTCAGAACACAGCAAGCGAACTTCACCGGCTGCATAAGCAATGCTTATTTCACTAGGTGTGTAGCACCCTCCTAAACACATTACCAGGCAATCGCTGTCTGACAGCTCAAACAGTAGCTCAAGGGAACTGATTTATTGTCACCAGAAAAATCCTTGTCTCATTCTGTGGGGCTAGACAGTATGTGTAATAAGCTTCTTACCTTATTTGCAACAGAATCTGCTGGCACAGGCCTGCTAAATTAAGGTACTGTTAAAGTGGGAATAATTTGATGTAAATCAGCTTTCAGTGCTGTACCTGCTAATACTGCTGGTGCAATGTATAATTTGCATAGCTCTAATTTACATTTATATTATGTAGCTTTCAGCTCTGCCTTTGAAATAGAATTATATTAAGGCATCTCAAAGAAGCCTGGGAAGTTAGGAGTTTGGTCATGTGAAATCTTAAAAAGATTTTAAAGTGAATTTGATGCTGCAGATTGAGACTCCCTGTTTATGCAAGCATGGATCAACAGGCAGAGGTAGGATAGGCTGCCTGCATTACCCAAACATTGACTGATAAATCTGTACTATTATCCACAACCCAAGAAGGAAAAAAAAAGCCCATCCAAACATAGCTTCAACTATAAATGTGAAATTCTGTGATTTTTCTGAAGACAATTCCAATACTTGATGACTTGTTCTTGTCATCTCATCTTTGAAACATAGGTTGGATCGAGAGGTTGAAGTGGAAGATTTCCAGCAGTACCCTGAGAAAGTTCAGACTTCTTTATATGGATGCCCTGTTGAATCTCCTCCAGTTGCTCTTCTCTACAAGAAAGGAAAAAACTCATCAAAAGCCAAAGGAAACCGTAATAAAAAGGTTTGTTAAAAATTGCCCCAGTACCACCTTCAAGTTTTCCACAGTTGACACACATTGTGCCATGCCTGGGAATTCTCCAAATTATGGATCCAAAATGCACCACATGAAGACTATTTCAGATATATGAAGGAAAAGATCCTTCTCCTTCATGTATTCCATCACTGCAAATGACTGCCCTGACCCCTCCTATCTGGCCTATACTTGCATAATTCTCTTGCTAGAACTGTAAAACAAACTTTATATCTTTAAAAGAGTACTCCAGAAACAAGCCTTCTTGATTTCTTCTACATCCTAAGGCAATAAGCTTGCTTCTATTCTCAGCTACTTCTGTGTAGCTCTCTCTATTGGATACAATTAGCATGCATTAATATAAATGTGGAAAAGAAAAAACAACCCACCTTTCAGCATGCAGAACTTTTAGTCCAAGCATGTCCCTATGCCTACAGTATAGCCGATACCGTCAAAAGCTGAGAGAAAAAGGTTCAATTAGGAAAACTGCAAAGTAATTGAATTATAGTTGTTAGCTACATATAATACAAGTATTCTGGTTTTCCTTTTTTCTGCCCTAAATCAGCATTTGTAGCAGATCTGTTCATGGAAGAATTGTCTTGGAACCATTCCTGGTATTTTTATAAAGAAAAAATATAGCACTAGGTTAGACATAAATGATACTGTTAATTTATTATGTCCAATCTTAGTTAAAATTTCTGGTTAATGGTTCTCTTTCTATGAAGGTGGGAAGAGATAAAGACAAGATTCAACAGCCTTCAACCGGCCTCAAAAAACTGTATCAAGAAGTGAATATACAAAGAGACCCCCAGTGCCACTTGCCCATGAATCCCAAGGCAACTGAACATGCATATCAGTATGGAGGAACTGCAAACAGCAGGCAAGAATTTGATCACATACCAAAGGATTTCACTCAAAGGTAAAGAGACCTTTCTGCTATTACCTTGGCTTTTTTCTTTGTATCTTAGGCTAATTTTTGCATAGAGCATGTTGTTAGAATATATTAAAAGAGATCTCAGTTGAGTAAGAGCAATAAATAGAATGTGCTTCCAGCCACATCCCTCTTGTGGAGTCTTCATCTGCATTGTGTATTAACAAAATGTGTCTCCTTGCCTGTTTATATGACGACTTTGAGGATGTTAATTCTTTACGAAGAATGCGCCATCAGTCCCTTGACAGAAGCAACGGCATTAGAGCTGTAAAAGAACACAAAAGTCCACCAAGAAATGAAGCAGCCACATGTTGACTAGGCCCTGTCAACTGTTTAATGGTTAGGATTCTACACAGGGCAGTAGGCTATAAAGCTATGAAAACCATGGCCAATTCAAGCCATAATGGAAATTCAGGTAATTAATAGAGTCCAGATATCATGGACATTGAATTCACAGGCTCCCACAGAATATGCTATATGGTATGTTAACCACCAAAGGATTTTGGTTTAATACTTTCCATGAAAGACTATAAATTCAACAACACAGCACTTCCTGGAACCATACCAGACCACTAACTTTTAAAAGAGTGCTATTTCCTGATTTAAATAAAAAAAGCATTATGTCTGTTTTAATTTAATAGTGTTTAGTTAGGGCGGTCCTCATGGTGCCCATATGAGAAGGAAAACCCAAACCCTAGTATGTTTCTTCATCCCTACTAGTCATACTTGTTTTACAACTGTTACTACTGCTTCATCGTTGTAATGAGCATTTTAAAAATACAATGACTTACAACGTTTTAAAATAACTAATATTGGCAAGGGCTTAAGTATGTTTGGAATGTACACACACACATACACGTAGATCCTCCAGGCAATATGAAGAGTGGAAGCTAGGTTCATCACCTGAGATGAGAAGCAGGAGTAATCAGTCTGATACTGTCCTGAAACACTACAGCTATGCAATTTTTCAGACCAAAAGTAGTAATACCAGCCACTGATGAAATCATCACTGTTGTGCAGTCAAACCAAGTTGATAAAACTTGCCATGTTGTCCTGCAATTCACAGGTATCTACAGGGAAGGAGAAGCTTAGCAATGAGCATGGAATAACATCATTTTTGAACTGTAAGGCATCCATGCCATCACAGTTAAAAAGCCCCCCTGTTGCTGTTCAACAGGAATGGAAATATAGTGTCTATAGGGTCAATTATTGGTGGTCTGTATTGATTTTTTTTTATGACAGAGATTTTAATTTCTGAAAATAAGCTCTGAGGCAGCTTCTGCTCCAACTGTGACTTCTTCTCCAAACTAGTATGGTTCTATAAGGGAAATGTATATTCATTTGGATGAGAGCAAAATCTAAGTATTTCACTGCCTGCAGTTTGATTTAAGTTAATTATATCTGCTCTAATTTTTATACTGTGTTTTTATGTGACAGAGCTCAGTTCTCTATCAGTTTGAAAACTCATTCTTCTCATGGAATGATTTTCTATGTCTCGGATCAAAAAGAGACCAACTTCATGGCACTTTTCGTTGCTCATGGCCGACTCGTTTTTATGTTTAATTCTGGTCATCAGAAGATAAGGATTAAGAGCCAAGAGAAATACAACGATGGCCTTTGGCACAATGTAAGTAAAAGAAAGTAACCATTATGATAGCACATGCTATCAAGGCTGCAGTGAAGACACTGCTGATGTGACAGCTCAGGGAGTTTTCATTCACGTGTTCATAACCACACCTATATGTTGAGAAATTTCTGCCAATATTTTTAAAACTTCCATGCAGAATTTTATCAAGTCATTAACCAGGGACAGGAAAGAGACTCTATTATAAAAATCCAGCAATTCCCAACACTAGCAGCTGAACAGAAGTGACAGAAATAAGCAGAGCTGTGAGGCAAGTAAGAGTTAACTAGGAAAGGATTTTGTTCAGCAAATTTCTCTGAAGTGCCTAAGCAAGGAGCACAGCTGTCTTAGGCTCCCTCTGAAGTCTATGAAAACAAAAAGTGAATTTCAGGGGTCAAGGTGAATTTCCCTCAGTATGTATCTCTTTCTCCTCACTGACTACAGAGGAAGCCTACAGTCACTAAACTGCTAACTTGGATACTTAAGTATTTAAAGCAGACTGGATGGAACCAGACTGTAAAACTGGTGAAGACCATGAAAATGCTAACAGCAATAGTACTGTAGCAATGAATCATATAAGATTAACATAAGATTAACAGATCTCATTTACCTCGTGACACCTTGATTAAATCTGTCTTGTACACCAAAATGCAAGAAAGACAGCAGTGTTACTATCTAGCCCTTACATGAATGTGAAGAGAAAGGGGTGTCCAGCAAAGAATACTGGCAATTAATAAAACAGGCTTGTAACTCATCACTTACAAGCTTTTCTTCTCAAACTTTTTATCTTCTTTCACTACACCAGAGCATTCCCTCAACAGATTAAAGTAATCTTTCAAATTTTTTTCTTTCCTTACTAGGTGATATTTATTAGAGGAAAAAATATTGGTCGTTTAATAATTGATGGTCTCCGAGTACTGGAAGAACCTTTCATGGGTAATGCTGATACCTGGCAAGTCACTGAACCACTCTATATTGGGGGTGTAGCTCCCGGAAAAGCCGTAAAAAATATCCAGGTAAAGCACACACCCATTCCATCATCCCATACCTCTACGTACAGCTAATGCAAAACTGATTGTAAAGATGAGTTCCAGCAAAAGCACATTAAGATCTGAATTCTCAGCAAGCAGCTGAGGTTCAAGTGGATAGCAAATCTCACGCAAGGCTCGGCCAGCAGTAGCTGGGCTAGACTTCCGTAGGCTTGAAGCAGCAGCAAATGGAAAGCAGGTGGTCAATGCGGAACAGAGAAATCCTAGTGACATCCAAGCTTAAATGATATAAGTTAGGTGAGATCAGTTTCACCCTAAAATCTGAGATACAGATCCTAACATGCTTAGGAAGGTTCCATGGGATATAGCCCTAGAAGGCAGGGGTGCTCAAGACTGTTGGTTGACAGTCAAGGATCACCTCAGGAGCTCTGAATCCCAACTAGAAGGAAGGGCAGCAGGAGGGCCAGGAGACCTCCTTGGATGAATAAGGAGCTGCTGAGGAAAATTCAAAGGAAAAAAGAGGCTTATAAAAGGTGGAAGCAAGGACA
>JANRGW010011733.1:0-16940 GCA_024733675.1 Psilopsiagon aymara
CCCCCATTTCAAATTCAACATTAAAAGCAGATTTGGTAATGAGATTAGGAACACTGTATCCAAGTCAACAGTTATTCCATTCCTCTAATGGGATAAAAAATTAGCAATACACTCCATTTACAGGCATTTTAAACAAAAATAAGTGCTGGAATTTCTAAGAAAAAGAGAAATAATTACCAAGTGACACCTCAGAATAAAAGGGTTCGCTTAGAAAACTATTAAATGATTACTGAGGGTATGCAAAAGCTTTAAATATTGCTTTTCATGTGCTGGATGTAGAACATGAAAAATGTTAGCTTTATGGAGTTGACATTTTCGACTATAACCAACATCTTATAGAGAAAGTCTTACTTTTCATACTGAAATCAAAATACACCATATTTTACAATAAACATTAACAAACTTCTTCTAGGACCATACAGACTCATGCAAGCACCACTGAAGACCACTTTAATACAAAGGAAAAGTCACAGAGGTCCAGTGTGTTCACATGAAGGTTTCAGTTAAATGAGGGAGTGGGAATTTTTAAATTCTTATTCTTTTCACACCTGTACTCATACTCACCTGGAGCAAAGGAGGAAAAATTAGTAAATCCTGGTACATTCAACAGGTTTACGGGTTGTGGAGGAAAGCTGAATGGACAGTAAACAGGGGATGGAGGTGGTGGTGTACTACTGCTTCTCTCCTTTCTCAATGGCTTCTCTTGACACTGTTGTTCTTGCTGGCGCATAAGATCATTTAACATTTGCTTCAACCTTGAAAACAAGGAAAAATAATCACTTAGGAAAAAGAATGCTAAGGGAAAGCAAATTTATACTAAAGTAATTTGAGATTCATATTATTTCACCTGCCCCATGTAACATATGGAAAGAACTGCTCCATTAAGCTAGGAAAAAAAACAAAACACACCCAAAAAAAGAAAGAAACCCAACTTGTATTTAATCCTGAGCAACAGACAGGAATGGTTTTAAAACCAATCAAGTAAAAAATTCTACACTAAGAAAGGATAAAGACCTTTTCCACCATCTTCCCATACCATTAGAATCCAGAATCTTGCCACACAGTCTAGCACAGAGAATAAACTTAAAAGTATATTCAAGGAAAGCAAGTCTAAACCAAAAAGGCCAAATAAAGTTACTGCCACAGGTATTTGGAAGAGATGCCAACTTCTGATTCTCTTCACTAAAGATAACTCAAAGAGAACCATTTCAAATGTGTTAAAGCAGTGGTGAGAAAAAAAAAATGCAAAATGCTGCATACAAAGTTTGTAATCAGCTCAGAAGCTCAATCATCTCAAATTAAAGCATTATGCATAATCTGTTATTCACCTAACTATGTTCTCTGTTCCTGAAGCATTTCAAATTCCACAAACACAAACGCAGTAAACAAACCTTTGCACGTTATTCTGCTGCCAAGACAGTTGAGTGCAACACTGGTTTAACTGATGCATAATAAGATGTACTTGTAAAGATGGAACATTATTTGGCATCATACTGTAAGGACCTGTAAGCAAAGTCTGTAGAAGACAAGACAGGGTCTGTGGAAAGAAAACACACAACAGTGACTACACTACAAAAACTAGAACTTATTGCTGCAAAGAGGAGAAAAATGAATAGCAAAATAAGAACAGCAAAATAACTGGTCTTTTCATCTACCTGCTGATCCTGCATCAATGTTTGACAGATGCCGACACTAAATTCATGCTGTTTCTTCAACTGATTGATCTGTTCTTGCCATCTTTCCTTTTCTTCCACATATGAAAGTTCAGACATCCACCGAAGGTTTTCCTGACGTCGCATACTTATGTTTTGCTGTTGCTTGGACTTAGACAATGGACGGTAATTCCCATCTGCTGAAAGAGGACGGCATTTTTTCCACCTGGGTGGGGAAAAAAACAGAAGAATGAAAACAAAAGGTGACATTTCCAACAACTTCTTCTAATGACACTTCCCTTATTCAAATTACATTTCAAGTCGAATGCCAACAGCACACCTGGCACAGACCATTTGTGCATGCCAGTTAATGACCTATTTGTTTTTGTCAATCCAACATTATCCTGAACAAATGGAAAATAACAGCCACCTAACTGGCAACCACTATCAAAAAAGAATCGTTAAGGATGTCTCTGGATCTTGTCTTTAGTATCATCCATTAGCAATACACAGTATCTATGCAGATGAAAACAGAAGCCACCAACATAATACACTAAGAATTAAAAGGCACAGCTTCTCACTAGAAGGCCAATATCTACTAAAATTATTTGGTATCGACACCAGAGGAAATCAGCTGAAGAGATACACATTACTTTTACAATGGCATTTTCATTTAGTCACACAAATACTATTAAGGAAATCAGTCAGATAAGCAAAAGTTAAATATTCATATAAATTAAAAAAAATCTAATAGGAAATAGCTTAAAAAGCTGCAAAAGCCAACTATCTGAAAGCAAAAAATTCACAGTTAAATCATCTGAACTACTGTTTTTGAAGACAGTGATCAGTTTCACCAGAAAAATGTAATAAAGGTTTTCCTTTAAGCTGATTCAAAAACCCCATTGGAACATAAGGAGCTACTGCAACTGGAGAGCTCAATGGTAGACATTTGATATGACTGAAAACAGAAGAAATATATCAAATTAATTATACACACTACAACTACAAAGACTCAAGACAAGAAAGTGCCACTACACACAGCTCCCTAGCAAGCAGATATTTCACTTTGCTGTTAAAGAATGCCTTGTCGTTCACGCAGCACTTCTTCCCTCCCTTCCAAATACAGTCTAACAAGCATCAGACCAATAAGTAATACCACTAACCTATCCTTGTTTTCTTTATCAAAATATGCATTTTCTGGTATGTTATTGGGATAAACAGAGAAACTGTCATTCAAACTTGAGGCATCTTCTTCCTCTTCTTCTGCCTGGCCAACTCCATCAGAGGGACAACCATCTTCATCTCCATTCTCTTCCTCTTGTGCACACTGGGTGGAACCGCCCCAGGTAGCCATAGTCCTAGTCAACATTGGAAGGGAGGAAAAAGGGGTGTTTGGGAAGGGAGGAATTAGTTTTGGGGGTTTGGAGGTGTTTTGCAGTTTATGACAAGTTATTAAAACAATCTGTTGACAATTACAAGCATGCCTTCAATTAAGTTGCACCAAAATTAAATATCTCACTAATAAGAAATTAAACTAGTATTCTTCTGATATTGGGATAGTTAAATAAAATTACTTACTCTCTTGGAAAATTATTCCTTTATTATTGTTACAAATGATGTAGATATGACAAAAAATTACTCTGAGCAATTTTCCACACATTCTTCTCTCCCTAGGTGATTTTTCACAATTTATAAGAGTAAGGTATACTAAATATGCTGGGAAGACACATAAAACAGGCAAGCTGCCAACTAACAGTCACTTTAGAAGTCAAGAAATTGATTTACTCCTCTACTGTATCATCAGTGCTCAGATGAAAACAGGAAACTGCCCAAGAATCATATCTAACTAAACAACAGAAGCCACGAATACAGAGTGACTTATGTTCTTACTTTTCAGTTCTACACTGCTGTGGAGTACATCGGGCTTCTGATCCTTCACTTTTAACAGAGGCAGCAACAGTAGATACTGTTTCCGCGAACTCTCTCCTCCTCTGATGTTCAGCCATTAAAGCTTCAAGTTGCTTTCTTCTCTGCCGTAATTCTTCTCTTAAAATCTCATGTCTTCTTATCTCAGACCATAACTGTTTGCCATAAAATAGAAGATACCAGAATATAAACAAAATAAACACAATCTAAACTAAAACACATTTGATACTGCACCAATACCTTTTTGTTCAGGCTTTGGTATTACACTGTAACTGATGCCACATCACAGAAAGCTGCAAAATATACCCTGTATCTACTATTTATCCCAAATACTGCAAAATCTAAGCTAATTAAACATTATAAGACAGGAATTTTTAAGAGAAACAGTTCATGTTTCACTTAACACTGGTTTTATCACATAATCTATGCATTATTAGTTAGTTCTTCAAGTAGCATGACAGAACACTACCCTTTGGAGAAATGTGAAAATTGTACCAAGTAATGCTTTGGTAATAAAGCAGAGGGTACAACAAAAAGATTTCCTGCAAAGCGCAGAAACTTGAAGCAGCAGTTTATGAGTGGACAAGACTTAAGGAAGTCACAATATACAAAAAAGAAAACAAAGGTATAGAGAGTAGGAGGCCTTTATCTATCTTAAATTAGATACAGTGAAAGAATAAATGGCAAGGTACTTTTGTAAGCATGTAAACAGCATTACGCAACAGCATAACATTCAAAACCAATTGTGTAAGTGAACTAGACTGGAAAATTTAGCCTTAAAAAGACAAGCGACAACACACTTAAGCCTAAAAACAACTGAACTAGTTGGTGGTGCTGGAGCCAAGACATTTTCCAACAAAAATCCACGTGTTCTGGTAACAACCCAACCTGTTTGTAGAGCGTTAGCAACTGCAGCAGCTCATTTACTTTAGAGACAATTTCTTTTTAGCAGGAAGAATTCACAGCCCTTTTATTTAGTGAAGAGAGACAATTTGCTCTATAGTACTTATTTGGTAGATGCCAAAGTTCTGAAATTCTCATCCTGGAGAAGGAAAATCTAGCTTTCAATGATAACTAAACAGGTATAGCAAAATCAGCCTCAACTAAAATGTTAAAGGAAAATTTACAAGAATGCTGATGCAACTCACAGAGAAAGTCTATTAAAAAAGGTATTTTTCTGATACTTGTTTCTGATGTCTCATCTAGCCAGGAAACACTTATCACATATCCCTCTACCCCTACAAATACTAGCATAATTTTCAGAAAGATTAAGTAATATCCAGATCATTATTTAAGACATAATTTTTGTGTAAAAGGGGAAGGAATATGCATGAAAGATAAAACTACATTTCAAAAAACGCCGTAATTTTCTTCATGGATGACTTGCCTGTGGTATACATTTTCAAATGCTCACAGTATAAATTCGAAATTCATTCAACTTCAAATTAATATTTGACAACAACTGCTGTATTTGGGGAAAGATCTCTTGTCAGTTCAGGCCAATATTTACTTCTTTCCAGAAATAAAACAAAGAGGTTATACACACTTTTTTAAAATGACTACTGCTCCACTCCTCAGGCCACACACTTAGTGCATCCAAGTTACCTCAAACTTCCCTTTTTCAACCCTTTTTAACTCATAAAATATCAAGTATGAAATACCTCATTGCCTAGTGGTACAGATTCATCAAATTCAAGCAAAGGCTTGCCAGCTGTATTGCACTCATCCATGGCTGGAGTTGAGGTTGCTAGTAAAGTGTGCCTATTTGCTGGGCAGTTACCCAAACCAGCTGTCAACTGAAAGAGAAAGTGAAGTGGCAAAAGAAGAGTAGAACAAGCTTTCTAAAACTTAACTGCTATTAAAACCCAACACAGTTCAGGCTTTATGAGGTAGGAGAATCAGTAGACAGTGAAAAGGGATTTTCAAATCAAGGCTAAATACTTATCTCACAACTTCGCTACGAATAAATGAAACTTATTTTTATGTAATATAGTATTATATAATGCTGCAGACATACAATATTGATAACTTACTGCTCACTTCATAGAAAAAAGTTTGCCTTTAAAGAGTATGAGAAACAGTACAGCACCATGCAGTTAAGCTGGAATACAATATACTGTTGATCATGTTTACAAGACACAATACTGTTTCAAAATACCAGGCCCTGAAAATAGCTACTAAAAGGAGTGAAGATGCAGTGACTAGCAGGTATGTCAGGCTAAAAATAAGGTAGAAGGTTCTCTATCTTTTAAGACTTTACATTAAGGCATTTCACCAAAGTTAAACTGGAGCTTGATACAGCAATCACTGAGCAACAACCTACACTGGAATGAAATAAACAGAGCTCTTCTCCAGGCTTAGAAGCCCAGCTGCACTACCAATTTTAAGGGGTTTTTCCGATTTTTATAGTGAAGGACAGTGTGAAAGATACTTTATGTTTCGTTGCTCAACAGCTTAAGAGAGAAAAGAAATACATTTGACCTACTTGAAGGTCAGGACAAGCTTTCTGCAACACTTGAATTTTTTCTTGAATTTCAATCAGTTTTCTTCTTTCTTCTTCTAATTGCTTAAGCTCCCGCTGCTGCTGAAGTTTAGCTTCATAAAACTTCTCTCTGTGTAAATAAGTTAACTGCATATTACTCAGCAAAAACCTGCCTAAAGCATGATTCCACTCTGCTTTGACAAAGGCATACCTTGCTTTTTCATTTAGCCCTGCATCTTTTTGTAACTTGTTGGTACTAGTTCGGACATTGTTTGGCTGTTGCTTTGTCTCTTCCGTCTCACCCAACAAGTCACCAATATTAGACGCATTCGCAATTGCTGCTTGAGGTTCTGGATCATCATCCTGAAAAGATGCCAGAAAGGCAATTAGACTACTTTCACATTGATATGAAAAATGTAACTGTTTTGTCAAGCTAGTTTTTAAAAACTAAACAGTTTGAATTGCTTTATCTTTAGTTCAGATCATAAATGCAGAAGTCATCCCCATCACTGAATCACAACTTTAAGACAAATTAATGAGAGAATTCAAAGTTATAAAACTCATGCTACTGAGATTTCCACTATAAATGCAAGATAACTTGTTTTCATTTGGGGAGCATAAGCCACTTGAATTTTATTTTATGGCTAAAACTGAGTGGATAGAAACATGCAGGCATATCAAGAACCAAAGGGGAAGGAGAAAAAAACCAACAGGAGACTGATGTGAAGAAGACTGCTTAATTACTATAGTCAGGAAATTAAATATCACTAATAACAGCTTAAAATAAAAAAAGAATACTCTTGAAAGTGAAATCAAAAATATTTTAGAAAGTCTTCTACATGGTTCTCTATTCCACTTTTCTTGTTTTCATAATTTCAGTATTTTCAGTTCTCAAGTTAAATTTGAAAATATTAAAGCTGCAGCCACTGCTTGTTTTCCAACTTGAACATTCTTAATACAGAACCTGCTGAACAGGAGAAATCACCATCAGTGACAAAGTATGACAGAGCTACGCAGACCTACAGTACCATTACTGAGTACATACAGATACAAGCCTTGTAAATATGAAGACTGAAGACATCATTAATTAGGTTATTTATTAAAGATGCTGCTGTAAAGTTAACATCCCTATAGTGATGACAAAAAATAATGATCCAGATGCTGAGAAATTTTTGGAAACAGTATAATCTTGAAATGGTAACACTGCATTTATATTGTTGCTATTGTAAAATATTCTAATTGAGATTATTTAGAGTTCTCATATAAAACCTTTATGTTAGCATTCTGTAGGGACATTAGATACGAGAATATACATTTTTGGTAAACATTACTAACTTACCATGTGATATTTGAAATCAAACCACTTTCAATTCATAATACAAAACCAAAAAAACCTCAGAAAACACACACCAAACACAAATCAAATTACCACAACTTGAACATACTGTAACATCCAAAAATTGTAATCAAAACCAAGTAATTTTTCCTTACTGATGTTGCAAAACCTAGAGAAGACCGAAAAACTAAAACTGATGAATATCCGTAAGCTTAAAAATAGAGACCAACGCTATTTCAATATTAGACTTCTTTGTTCATATTTTATACTCCAGTGGTAAGTAAAGCTATTCTTTCATTAGGTTAGCATCCCTCAATAAAATCCCATATATGAACTTCAGAAGTATCACTCAACTTCAGAAAAATCACTTTTTCCTTTACCTCTATATCATTTCTTCCCCAGCCTTAAAGTAAGCATTTTAAATGTTACACTACGCAGAGTGGTTTTCCCTACTAAAAAGCTGTAAATTTTAAAAATAATGAATGCTACACTTCTGTGCGAAGATTTATGTTTATGAAATACCTGCACCATAGCAGCAAGGTTTTGTAACTGTCGAAGTTTCTGTTTTGCAGCTATGAGCCTATTGATCTTCTGTTCAAACTCAGTGTCTTCAGCAGCATCACCCAGGCTGCTTCTGTGACTAGACATGGAATCTTCACTAACTCTATCTTCTTCCACTTCATCATCTTCACCTTGGGGTAGGTCAATGTCTTTCTCATCCTCCCTATTATGACAGTCTGGGGGTGGGGAGAGGAGGAGACAAAACAGTACCAATTACACGTTATTGAACTTCTGAAGTCCACTGTAATTACTGGACATTAGGAAAGTACCAGCTTAATGATTAGACTCTTGAACATTTTGCTCAAAGTTCTCCCATGTTCTGTGCTATCAGAACTATTTAAGACTTAAATAAGACTTAAAACGAAAAGACTTAAAATTATCAGAAGATTTTAGAACATACCTAGAGCAGAAGACATTTTTAGAGTCCTTATATTAGCAGCAGATCGGTTATTTATTTCACAGTCTGTATTAAGATGTCTTCCACCTCTGTTATTAGTTCCACACTGTACATTGGAGTTGCAATTTACTTCACTCCAGCTACTCATACCTTGAGGGTTTCTGCGGTAAAAAAACATAACTTGTGTCAATGTTTCAAGAACCAGTACCAATGGAATTTCATTTCTGCCACTTTATTAACTGGCTTTGATAGGAATGTGTCCTGACTCTTTTAAAAAAAAAACAACCCCATGAGTCCAGAGGCTTGGAATTTCTCAGTAATCCATCACTCCAACATAATGTTTTTTAATTAACCAATCAAAAGCTGCTATGAATTATCCCCTGCCAGATCTAGAACAATACAAGAGGCTTTCAAGGTGTACATCTATATTATAAAAGCTTTATATGATACAAAGCTAAACTAGTATTCATTTTGCACAATGAAGATCCTTGATGCACACAGCTGCCGTGTTAGACTTCACCTCTAAATGTCTATGTAAAATGAAGTTTGTTTTTACTCTGGGTATCTAGTCTAGTCCCGTTAACCTTCTAATAGACTTCCATACATGTAATTCAGTGCTTAAAACCAAAAGAATTACAGATTTTGAAGTCTCTTATAGTGTTGAATATCCAGTATAAACTATATTTGCTATGCAACTAAGTTACCAAGAACAAGTTTATTATTAATTGTCTGTATAAGAAAGCTACTTCAAACTCAAAATATTGAAAAGTTAATGTAATCACAGAATTAAGTTATTTCTGGTTGATTGAAACAACGTATTGTTTCAGGAAACCTGCAAGAACTTAGCCACAAGGATTTAGGACGACAAAAACATCTGACAACCTAATATTTGTAACAGGCTGCGGATCTCCATGTTCAGAATCACTCTCTGATTCTTCTGTTTCTTCCTCTTCCTTAGTGTTCTCATTCACAGCATCTGTCATCATATCAGATGTCTGCTCATAGTAGTGAACTAACTCGCGTAATTCATTCAGCCTCTTACGAACCTCATTTAGCTTCCTAAGGAGAAAAAAGAACATGCTATGTGTTTTGTCGTATTAATCAAACCTATGTAGAGTTGAAAAAGATATAGTTTATAGTCCTTAAAGTTTACTGTCACTTTCCTAACTGTAAGAACCTTCTACTTGAAGCTCTGAACATATTTAACTGCCTTGGATATTTACTAAGTGATCTATATTAAACTAATTAAAATATGAACTGTTTTCTTAAGCTAGAAATTACTGAAAATCTAACACTCAAAATGACAAAAGTACATTACGAAAAAATTAAAGAACTTTTACTGAAGCTTTTCTGTTGGATTTAGATTGTCATCCTCTTCACTCTCATTCTGAGAAACCAGGGAAGCAGCAGGATAGGGAACAGATGCCAGGGTATTGGATTCACCATTGACAACAGTTACTATGCCTACAGGACCAGAAGCTGCTGAAGTTGTACTTCTTTGATCAATACTCCTTTGAGGAGAACCTGAAGCAGGAAAAACTGAAGAAAAGAAATACAGATCATAAAAACAAGTTAGAAGAAGAAAAGCTTTTGTCTTAAAGTTTCATAGCATGCAATGCTAATAGGCAGAGAGTAATAAGTAAACTTAAACTGTAAAGACTTCAGTCAGTTACTTTTAGCTTTATCAAACTTCAGAAGTGGAAGCTTTCATGCTGTAAATTTGCTCAGAGTTCTTCAAGTGTTCATTTATAGCTGAACTGCTTTGTTTTGACATTTGCATTCCAACATGATAAAAAGAAAAATCCTTCCAATTTTTTCCTCTGCTAAGCTCTTTTGTCCATATGCTATAAAATGCAGATTTAATGTTTGCTTTTTTCTAGCTACAGGAAATCATACCCAAATATCTTCTTATTATATACATTAAGTATATGTAGAAAGATGGGGGAATAGCAATGTAACTATTGTATCAATCTGCCCTTCTCCAGGAGCGTGTTTCACGTGCCTCATTTCTTTATGTTAACCAAAATATGCTGTGATCACCACTATCGGACAAGCTTCACCATTACAAATGTATTTCTAGAAACAGAAAGTGAGAGTATTAAGTAGGCCCACATCAAGACTTCAAGAAGAAAAAGCCATCAAAGGAACAGTCCAAAACTTTAAGTCCATTCAGACAGTTAAGTTTCTCTGGTATTGCCTATGACAGAAAGTGGAAGAGAATGTCAACAGCAGACAAACTCCCTAAGGCCATAGAGCTAACACCTGAAGTGCTGAGTACATAAATACAGATTTATTATAAATAAATCTGCACTGTGATAAAAACAGAGAAAGTTCAAGTTCATATGGTACACTCCACAACTGAAATGTCTCACAGACAAGCCCTGAAGACAAAAAAATCCCATCATCACATCCTCACATTAGTCAACCTGGATGTTATAAGCCAAACTGCTACTAATAAAACAACCATCATTACATATAGAGCTCTCCACTATTACATGTGGAGCTCTCCATAAGCCAGAAACTTACATAGCATTAAAGCATTTACATAAGATTGCCCCAGAATAGCTTAATCACGTGCATTTCAAAAAGTAGTTGCAAGTTGAAAGACAACATTACAAACATGCACACTGTTCTTGAACAGATGTGATTGTGCCTGTATTTACTTACAGGAGGAGTTGTTAAGATGCTGGTCACGAAGCGTATGAAGCTCTCCTAACAGTTTGTCCATTTTCTGCTTTTTACCCTGCAGCATTCGCATTTTGTTAAAAAGCTGCGCTTTCTCATCCAACAAGTGTTCAGACATTGAAGAGTTTCTGCTTTGTGAAATCTCTCTGGTAAGTGAAAGACTTTCTGCTTGCCTTCTGTTGTCCGGCACAGATTGTGTCTAAAAAGAGGAATTTCATTTTATTCTGAATACTATGAGAAAAGCCAAACAAACTGTAAAAACCAAAAAGCCCTCTTATAGGCTTGCTAGGCTCAACACCAGAACAGAGGAAAACTGGTATCAAACACATCCTCATGACAGCCCAATTGGATATTGGGTCAATATATAATTATGATACAACACAGAAACTACTTCTCTGGATGTTCATGGGAATCAGTACGACAGAAAGCATAGATCAGACAGCTAGTAACACTTAAGAATATAAAGATGCTGAGCGTTAAAGTTTAGGGGAATCCCAATTACTCCACTAGCAAATGCACACAAATAAGCAAGACAAACATGTAACTGTTCAGTGAGAGAAAAGAGAAAATAGCAAAGCTTATACAGTGTAATCCAAGGACTGACCTGAGAATCATGAAGTTGGTTGTGAAAGCGCTGAATTAAGTCATTCAGTTCCTCATTCAGTTCAGATGTAAGGCTTACTCCTGAAACACTACCTGTAGTCTCTGTTACAACTGGGCATGCAGAAGGCAGAAAATATGTAAATACTTTTCCACAGCAGTGAAATAAAGGCTATGTCTTACAACGTTTGGTTTAATAGCATCATCAATACACTCCACCTCTTAAAATACATCAATTATTATTAATGTTATGTTCTTCCTGCCAACTTTACTCTTGAAAGATTAATCCCATTACAGAAATGGGATAGCTTTCCAACCCTAACTATAATACGATTCTAAATGCTAACAAGCCAACTTCACAGCTCCTTTACAAAGAACCATAAAATAAGGAGTTCATAAGTCTGTCCTATGTTTTGCTAAAAAGGTCAGCGCAAAATCATAGAATCATACAATAGTCAGGGTTGGAAAGGCCCTTACGATCACTTAGTTCCAACCCCCCTGCCACGGGCAGAGACACCTCCCACAAAACCATGTCACCCAAGGCTCTGTCCAACCCGGCCTTGAACACCCCCAGCGATGGAACACTCACAACTTCCCTGGCAACCCATTCCAGTGCCTCACCACCCTTACAGTAAAGAATTTTTTCCTTATATCCAACCTAAAATTCCCCTGTTTAAGTTTGAACCCATTACCCCTTGTCTTATCACTACTGCCCCTAATGAAGAGTCCCTCCCCAGCATCCCCACAGGCCCCCTTCAGATACTGGAAGGCTGCTATGCAGCCTTCTCTTCTCCAGGCTGAATAGCCCCAACTTTCTCAGGCTATCTTCATACGGAAGGTGCTCCAGTCCCACAATCATCCTCGTGGTCCTCCTCTGCACTTTCATGTCCTTTTCATGTTGAGGACACCAGAACTGAACACAATACTCCAAGTGAGGCCTCACGAGAGCAGAGTAGAGGGGCAGGATCACCTCCTTTAATCTTCCGGTCACACCCCTTTTGATGCAGCCCAGGATATGGGCTGCAAGCGCACACTGCCAGCTCATGTTCAGTTTCTCATCAACCAACACCCCCAAGTCCTTCTCTGCAGGGCTGCTCTGAATCTCTTCTCTATCCAACCTGCAGCTGTGCCTGGGATTGTTCCCACTCAGGTGTAGGACCTCGCACTTGGCATGGTTAAATTTCATCAGGTTGGCATCAGCCCACCTCACAAGCATATCAAGGTCCCTCTGGATGGCATTCCTTCTCTCCAGCATATGAACAGAACCACCCAGCTTGGTGTCATCAGCAAACTTGCTGAGGGCACACTCAATCCCACTGTCCGTGTTGCCATCAAAGATGGTGAACAAGATCGGTCCCAACACTGATCCCTGAGGGACACCACTCGTTACTGGCCTCCAGCTGGACATTGAACCATTGACCACAACTCTTTGCGTGCTGCCACCCAGCCAGCTCTTTATCCACCGAGTGGTCCATCTATCAAATTGATGCTACTTCAATTTATAGACAAGGATGTCGTGCGGGACACTGTCGAACGCCCTGCACAAGTCCAGGTAGATGACATCAGCTGCTCTACCCATGTCCATCAGTTCCGTAGCCCCATCACAGGACCCCACCAAATTGGTCAGGCAGGATTTCCACTCAGTGAAGCCATGCCAGCTATAACCAACCACCTTGTTGTTTTTCAAGAGCCTTAGCATGCTTTCCAGGGGAATCTGCTCCAACATTTTGCCAGGCTCAGAGGTGAGGCTGACGGCTCTGTAGTTCCCCGGCTCATCCATTTTCCCCTTCTTGAAAATTGGGGTTGTATTTCCCTTTTTCCAGTCATTGGGAACTTCATGTGACTGCCATGAATTTTCAAATATGACGGACAGTGGCTTAGCAAATTCATTTGCCAGTTCCTTCAGGACCCGCGGATGGATTTCATCAGGTCCCATGCACTTGTATACGTTCAGGTTCCCAAGATGGTCTCGAACCAGATCCTCTCCTACAGTCAGCCGAAGGTCTTCATTTTCACTCTCCCTGCGTCTGCCTTCCAAGACTTGGGTGGCGTGGTCAGAGCATTTGCTGGTGAAGACTGACAGAGAGTCATTAAGAACCTCAGCCTTCTCCAAATCCAGAGTAGCCAGTTCTCCTGATAGCTTTAGAAGAGGACCCACGCTGTCCCTAGTCTTTTATTTGCGATGTACCTATAGAATCCCTTCCTGTTATCTTTAACATCCCTAGCCATCTTCAACTCTAAGTGGGCCTTAGCTTCCCTAACCTGGTCCCTAGCTTCCCGGAAAACATCCCTGTAAAATGAAAACAACCAACTTCTCTAGGCTTCATGCAAAAATTTTGATTGTTAGAAACAAATTGTTCTGACTTGCTATAGCCAAACTAATAATAATGCATGCAATTTTACTCCCTTAAAATAAAAAATTAACAAGACACCAAGCTTTCATCTTGGTATAAGTTGTAACCTTTACAGCTGCAAACAGACTCTTAGGGATCTGTCCTTTAAAAAGCTTTATGAAAGGAATACATTAAAATGAAAGCTCTTCCCCCCTCCCTGAATGCTCAGTTCAAACAGTACTAAGATACAAGAGTCGAAGTTGAGAGATCAAAAAAACGTTTTCTGCATATACGAGCCATCACCTAAGATTTTTCTCATGAGAAAAGTCAAGCATAAATATTAATTTTTCCTACAGATCATTACTTTTTTTAACTGCACAATGAAGTTTTACTATTTTTAAATTTAAAAACATTTATTCTACCCTATGTTGAGTTTGAATCCTTACATTTCGTACCCTACAGTTCTGGCACATAACACAAAGAGCAGTAAGACACTGTTAGTAAGAGTGACGTAAGTGGAAATGTGAAACAAAAACACCGTAATGGAATTAAAAGAAACCCAACAAAACAATAACATTATCGTAAGGCGTACTATTTTCTATCCATTTCATCTACCCACTCCTCATCAAGATGGTGTTTTGCATATCTGAGGAAAGATAAAACAGTTTCCATCACAGATCTACTGCTGCAGAGCAGATTAAGACAAAAGAAATTATTGAAAACCATTCAAGAAACAAGGAAACACTTTTCAAAAGCACTTGCTTCTCTAGCTAGCTTTTTAAAAGCCCTCTAACTACCAACTTCTCTGCTTCTTTTCCTACACTCAAATCTAGAGTTTTCCTAACTAGTTCTACCTTCTTTTCTATCCTCTATTAAATTGAAGACAGGAGAAAAAGCAGAAAGAGGAGCTCATGAGAGCTAGGAACCTTAAAGAGAGGCTTTCTGTAAGATGTAGAAACCAGTGCTTACATTTCTACAAATTAAGCTATTCTAAATACAACACCTAACTGTAATAGAAACTTCTATCCCATATACCCTCTAATGAAGCCTAATGGCAACTTTTATGGGAGAGAATCATGAAACAGTAACACAGAAGGAACCAGAACTTGCTCAGTGCAAACACGTCATTCTCCATGACTGCACACAACTGCAGACCACTTCCAAAGAAAACTGAACAGGATTTAAGGAGAGGTGGGAGCAGGACAAGTTTCCAACAAATATTCATATGTGCACAAATCAAGGACAACTGTCTACCTTTTCAGACTGAACTCCTGAGAAAACAACTCTGCTGACAGCCTTGAAACAGGTATCAAAAGAAGTCTCTGTCCTAAAGATACTTTTTTAAAAGTTCAGAACACACGGAAACGAATCAGAAGGCGGCTTTTAAAGTGAAGATTATAACTTAATGGTGTGCTCTAGTATCAGCACCATGACTGTAATTTACATGCCACAGAATTTCAGAGTTCTGGTTTCATATTTACTTCTGAAACTGCTGTAGCAACTTCCTCCTTTCCTTTATTAGACAAACAATTAGCCTACCAAGGTCAACTGCCAGGTATCCAGCAACAAAAAAAACATGAAAAGGTAAACAAAACCTGAAACTACCAACTGCCTACAGCAATAAGGAGGGAGAGAACACACTGTATTCCATTCCCCCTTCCTCCCTCCCCCTTCCCCTTCTTTCCTTCAAAGGCCTAGTACGCTGATGGCCATGAGAGACTTCTAATCTGATGTGACAGCCCAATTCTTAAAGGAAAACCCTGCACTTTAAGGATTTTACAAAAGTAAACTACAGAAATTAGCTGTGTGGTTTTTGACTGACACATAACAATGTTACATTGTCAACTCCTTTCAGAAATAGGAGCCTTGCAGTAAATTTTGTCGTAAGTGCATTAAAAAGGATTTATTAATGTGTAATCCATAATTCCAGCTTTAATAATTCAATAAGCATGCTAACATACTATCAAAAACTCCATCACTCCACATACCAGAATCATCCATGACAGCAATTGCTTGCTCTGCTTTATGCTGCAAAGCAAGAAGAGCTGCCTGTCTTCCTTGAAGAGCCTTCAATTGCTCTTGCTGTTGTAGCATCCTTTTCAATAAATCATGCTGCTTCTTTAAGTTTTCCAACTCTGCTTTAGCTTCCTGCTGAGGATCTCTGGCCTGCAAGATATGGAAGAACATTAACACAACCATGACAATTTCTTTGTTGAGTATTAGTGACAGAACTGCCAAAACAAGCAGAACTTTAACAGAATCAAACAGGCTGGGTCATGTAAAGAGGAGAAAATGAAACAGCTCAATCTTTCCAGTAGTCCTTTTCAGACTTAAAATCTTAAGACACCCAAGAGGAGAAGCCTGTATCACCAACACATGCTTATCACTCCTAGGGTTAAGTTTCTTTAGAAATCCAGTCAGCTACCGCAATAATCTTTGGGACATAACTCAAGTATCCTTCTGACTTTTGAATTATTAAAGAGGACATTAAGCTATAAGACTGGAAAGGATAAGAATGATAAGGCATAGTATCATGGAGTTACATGTAACACAGGATCTAGTTGGCTTACTGGCCCAAAATCTCTAACTTTTCAGCAGAACATTTTGGGTGGCCAGTTACTCTTCTGTAATGTGTAATGCTTAAGTTTTGTATGCTGTATTTACACCATAGATACTACACTAGGCCATATTTACATAAAAGAATTTCAAAACAAAAACAGTTTTTGTTTCTGTTCTGGCACAGAATCTTCTATACTGTATTTTCAAACACATGGAAACATGATCTGGATGAATGAAAGCATGTTGAGCAGTTAAAGATACATGAAAATTAAGTTGCTTTCTTCATTATATTTTAATTAAATGCTGGAGATTTACCTCAAAATTTTTATTCCTAGAATAGTTAGGGTTGGAAAGGACCTTAAGATCATCTAGTTCCAACCCCCCTGCCATGGGCAGAGACACCTCCCAC
>JANRGW010011735.1:0-11215 GCA_024733675.1 Psilopsiagon aymara
TGGATATGAGGAAGAAATTCTTTACTGTAAGGGTGGTGAGACACTGGAATGGGTTGCCCAGGGAAGTTGTGAGTGCTGCATCGCTGGCGGTGTTCAAGGTCAGGTTGGACCGAGCCTTGGGTGATATGGTTTAGTGTGAGGTGTCCCTCTCCATGGCAGGGGGGGTGGGGCTAGATGATCTTAAGGTCCTTTCCAACCCTGACTGTTCTATGATTCTATGATCATTACTCCTTCAACACCTTTCTCCTCTGGGACACACATTCTCCCAGAGGACGTCAGCCTCAGCACCAAGAGGTCATGCAAATTAGGGTTAGGGTTAGGGTTCAGACAGCCGCAAAGCCTATAGATCAAGGGATACCAGGACTGCCAAAGGCATACCATGGAGAGCTCAGAACAGCACCAACTGCTTGTTCAAAAACTTTCTCATTTGGGACACCCATTCACCTGGAGAATGTCAGCCTCAGTTCCAAGACTCCATGCAGCTTAGGGTTAGAGTTAATATTCACAATGCAACAAAGCCGACAGCTGCAGGGATACTGGGGCTAAAAAGGCATGAAAAAGGAGCATGGCACAGAACTTACATTGTTTATTAAAGAGCTGTCTTATCTGGGACATCCATTCAGCTGGATGACATCAGCCTCAGCTCCAATATTCAATGTAAGTTGAGGTTAGGGTTAGGGTGCAGAGAGCTACAAAGCCTACAGCTGTAGAGATACTGGTGCTGCAAAAGACATGCCAAGGGGAGCAAAGCATTGCACCAACATGGCTCCTTCAACACCTTTCTCATCTGGGACACCCATTCAGCTGGAGGTCATCAGCCTCAGCTCCAACATGCAACGCAACTTAAGGTTAGGGTTAGGGTTAGCATTCAGGGAGCCACAAAGCTTACAGCTGCAGGGACACTGGTACAGCCAACATTGTTCCTTCAACACCTTTCTTAAATGGGACACCCATTTGGCTGAAGGATGTCAGCCTCAGATCTAAGATGCCATACAAATTGGGTTAGGGTTAGTGTTCAGAGAGCTACAAAGCCCAAAGCTGCAGGGATACTGGTGCTGTCAAACACATGCCAAAGGGAGCATGAAACCGTACCAACTTTGCTCCTTCAACACCTTTCTCCTCTGGGATGCCTATTCAGCTGGTGGACTTCAGCCTCACTTCCAAGATGACATGCAATTAGGGTTAGGGTTAGGTTTAGGGCAGAGAGATCCACAAAGCCTACATCTTCAGGAATACTAGTGCTGTCAAATGCAAGTCAAGGGACGCACGGCACTGCACCTACATTGCTTCTTAAAGTCCTGTCTCATCTGGGACACCCATTCTGATGGAGGATGTCAGCCTCAGCTTAGGGTTAGGCTTCAGAGAGCCAGAAAGCCTACAGCTCCAGAGATACTGGTGCTGCCAAAGGCATGGCAGGGGGAACATGGCACAGCATCATCATTTCACCTACATCACCTTTCTCATCTGGGATGCTCAGTCAGCTGGAGGATGTCAACCTCTGCTCCAACATGAAATGTAATTTAGGGTTAGGCTTAGGATTCTGGTAAGGATTCAGAGAGCATCAAAGCCTGAAGCACCAAGGATAATGTGGCTGCGAAATTCATATTAAAGGGAGCACGACACCGCACCAACATTCTCCTTCAGCACCTTTCTCCTCTAGGATGCCCATTTGGCTGGGAGGATGTCAGCCTCACCTCCAAGATGCTATGCAATTTACAGTTAGATTTAGGGTTAGGGTACAAAGAGCCGCAAAGCCTACAGATGCAGAGATACTTGTGCTGTCAAACGCATGCCAAAGGGAGCACAGCACTTCACCAACTTTGCTCCTTCAAAGGCATTCTCATCTGGGACTCCCATTCAGGTGGAGGAAGTGGCATTGCCAGCTTTCCAGCTGAAGAGGTTACCTCCACTGGTGTTTATTACCCTACCAGAAGGTGCTTGTATATGGTATACCCCCAGTGTAATGTTATGTCCTCTGCAGTCGGCAGGAAGGTTGTAACAACCCTGATGCAGATCCTTTATGCCCCCAGGCAGCCACACGTCTGGGGCATCAGAGAGTCTGTCTTTGGTATTGGATAGCAGTAGGATAGCAGCAGTCTCAGATGTGGCTTCAGATCTGCTCAGCCTGGTGGCAGAGCTAAAGAAGGAAGTGGAAATTTAGGAAGCATTATGGAGTCCGATAAGGAGATATTCTTGTGAAACCTCTCTGGCCTCCCTGAGAAAGAAACAGCAATGTCTAGCTGAAAACAATCAAGATCCACAGTGTTTTGGGTCCTCCCCCTATGAGACTGAAGGCAGTAGCTCAAGGGAAAGTACTGAATGGATACGAGGCCATGATCATGGCAGGCAAAATGCCCCCTTTCACACCTCGCCCTCCCAAGTGCAGGTACACTAGGCTTGAGTCTCTGGATGTGGGAGGTCAGTTGATGGACAAGGAGGATGAAGACCATCTGTGCCAGAGGTGGTAACAGGGTCAGAAAGGTGTAGCCCCCATATTACAACCACCTCCATTAAGAGCAAAAGGGAGTTAATATTTGTAGGTCAATCCCTTCTGAGAGGAATGGAAGGTCCAATATGCCAAGAAGACTCCTCTAGGGTCCAGGCTAATGCTAATGAAATTCCCTAGCCTGAAACTGCACTCAGACTGCTACCTATTACTGGTATTGACATGGGTAGTGTTGAACCTGTGACCCATAGCACAAGGGAGATCAAAAGAGACTTCACAGCCCTGTAAATGGCTGCTGGGAGAATCAGGGTATCAACTACTTTCTCCTCTCTCCTGCCAGTTACGAGCAGACCCGCAATTGTAGGCTTTGTGGCTAGCTGAACCATAAGCCTAACCCTAATTTGCATGGCATCCTGGAGCTGCGTCTGACATCCTCAAGCCAAATGCGTGACCCAGATGAGAAATGTGTTCAAGGAGCTATGTTTGTGCAGTGCTGTTTTCCCCGTGGCTTGCCTTTCGCAGCACCAGTATCCCTGGAGTTTCAGGCTTTGTGGCTCTTTGAATGCTAAACTAAACCTAAACTTAATTTGCATTGCATCCTGGATATAAAGCTGATGTCCTTCAGCTGAATGGGTGTCCCAGAGGAGAAAAGGGTTGAAGGAGCAGTGTTGGTGCAGTGCCTTGCTCTACTTGGCATGCATTTGACAATCCTTGTATCCCTGCACCTCTAGGCTTTCTGGCTGTCTGAATGCTAACCCTAACCCTAAGACCAGTTTGCGTGGCGTCTTGGAGCTGAGGCTGATGTCTTCAAGCGGAAGGGTGTCCCATTTGAGAAAGGTGTTGAAGGAGCAAAGTTGGGGCAGTGCCATGCTTCCCTTGGAATGCCTTTGGCAGCCTCAGTATCCATGAAGCTGGCAGATTTGTGGCTCTCTGAATGCTAACCCTAACCCTAATTTGCTTACAGTGGATGTCCCAGATTAGAAAGGTGTTGAAGGAGCAATGCTGGTGCATAGCTGTACCTTTGTATACATGCTTTTGGCATCATCAGTATCCTGGATTTGTAGGCTTTCTGTCTCTCTGAAGGCTAACCCTAAACCTAATCTTAGTTTGCATAGAATCTTGGATCTGATTCTCACGTCCTCCTGCTGAATTTGTGCCCCACATGCGAAAGGTGTTGAAGGAGGAGTGCGGATGCACTGCCACGCTCCCTTTGGCATTCCTTTGGCAACCGCATTATCCCTGCAGTTGTTGGCATTGTGGCTCTGTTAATGCCAAGCCTAGAAATAAACCTAATCCTGATTTGCATTGTGTCGTGGAACTGAGGCTGATGTCTTCAAGCTCAATGGGTGACCCAGTTGAGAAAGGTGTTGAAGCAACAATGTTGGTGTAGTGCAGTGCCTCCCTTGGCATGTCTTTGGCAATCACATTATCCCTGCAGTTGCAGGCTTTCTGGCTCTTTAAACGGTAACTCTGAACATAACCCTGATTTGTATAGCATCCTGGAGCTGATTTGCACATTCTCCATCTGAACTGGTGTCCCAGAGGAGAAAGGTGCTGAAGGAGCAATGGTGGTGAAGTAACGTGCTCTGCTTGACATGAATTTGGTAACCACATTATCCCTAAATCCGTAGAATTTCTGGCTGTCTGAACGCTAACCCTAATCCTAATCCTAATTTGCGTGACATCTTGGAGCTGAGGGTGACAACCTGCATCTGAATGGGTTTCCCAGATGCAAAATGTGTTGAAGGAGCAATGTTGGTGCAGTGCCGTGCTCCCTTTGCCATGCATTTTTCAGCCTGACACCCACATTCATAGTCTTTCTGGCTCTCTAAACCGCAACCTTAACCCTAACCCCAACCCCAACCCTAACCCTATTTTGCATGGTGTTTTGGACCTGAGGCTGACATCCTGCAGCTGAACGCTAAACCCTAAGCCTAATTTGCATGGCATCTTGGAGCTGAGGATGCCATTTTCCATCTGAATGGGTGTCCCAGAGGAGAAAAGTATTGAAGGAGTGATGTTGGTGTAGTGCCTTGCTCCCTTTGGCATGACTTTTTCAGTCCCAGGTACCCTGTATCTGTAGGTTTTGTGGCTTTCTGAATGCTAACCCTAAACGTAACCCTAATTTGCATGGCATCCTGGAGCCAAGGCTGAATTCCATCAGACAAATGAGTCTTTTAGATGAGAAAGGTGTTGGAAGGAGCAATGTTGATGAAGTGCCATTTTCCTTGTGGCATTCCTTTTTCAACCCTAGTGTCCCTGCATCCATAGGTTTGTGGCTATGTGAATTATAACTGTATCCCTAACCCTAATTGGCTTGGCATGCTGGAGCTGAGGCTGACATCCCACCACTGAAGAGGTGTCCCAGAGGAGAAAGATGTTGAAGGAGCGATGTTGGTGCTCTGCCATCCTCATATTGGCATGCCTTTGGCAGCCACAGTCTCCCTGAAGTTGTAGGCTTTCTGACTCTGAATGCTAGCCCTAGCTCTAACTCTAATGTGAATGGTACCTTGGAGAAAAATCTGATGTCCACCAGCCAAATGGATGCCCCACAGGGGAAAGGTGTTGAAGGGGCAATGTTGGTGCTCTGCTGTCCTCCGCCTTGGCATGCATTTTTCAGCCCAAGTATCCCCGCATCCATTGGCTCTCTGGCTCTCTGAATGCTAACCCTAACCCTAAACCTAATTTGCATGGCGTCTTGAATCTGAGGCTGACGTTATCCAGCCGGATGGGTGTCCCAGAAGAGAAAGGTGTTGAAAGAGCAATGTTGGTGCAGTACCATGTTCCTCTTGGCATGAACTTTTCAACACTAGTATACTCTCATATGTAAGATTTCGGACACTCTGAATTCGAATCCTAACCAGAACTCTAATTTGCATTGCGTCCTGCAGCTGAGGCTAGCATCCTCCAGCTGAATGGGTGTCCTAGATGAGAAAGGTGTGGAAGGAGCAATGTTGGCAGAGTGCTGTTATCCTGTTGGCATGCCTTTTTCAGCCCAAGAATCCCTGTATCCGTAGGCTTTCTGGCTCTATGAATCCTAGCCGGAAACCCTAACACTAATTTGAATGGCCTTTTGGACCTGAGGCTAATGGCCTCCAGCTGCACCACCATATCATTTTAGGAAGGTGTTGAAGTAGCAAGGTTGGTGCAGTGCTGTTATCCTGTTGGCATGCCTTTTTCAGCCCAAGTATCCCCATATCCATAGTCTTTCCTGCTCTCGAAACCCTAACCCTAACCCTAATCTGAACCCTAACTCTAACTCTAACCCTAACCCTAATTCTAATCCAGCTTTGCATGGCATCTTAGAGCTGAGGCTGACATCCCGAAGCAGAATGGCTTTCACACCTGAGAAGGGTTTTGAGGAAGTGTGGAGGAAGCAATATTGGTGCAGTGTCATGTTCTCCTTGGAATGCTTTTGACAAGCCCAGCATCTGTTAAACCACAGCCTTTGTGTCTTTCTAATCCTTAACCCTAAACCTAACCGTAATTTGCTTGGAATCCTGGATCTAAGGCTGACCTCTTCTTGCCAAATGGGTGCCCCATTTGAGAAATGTGTTGCAGGAGCAGTGTTGGTGCAGTGCTG
Source organism: Psilopsiagon aymara (assembly GCA_024733675.1). NCBI lineage: Eukaryota > Metazoa > Chordata > Aves > Psittaciformes > Psittacidae > Psilopsiagon > Psilopsiagon aymara. The sequence goes on from JANRGW010011735.1 coordinate 6,030, forward strand.
TGCTTCACTTGGCATGCCTTTGGCAGCCTCACTATCTCTCAAGCTGTAGGCTTTGCTGGTCTCTGAATGCTAAAACTCACTCTAACCCTAACCCTAATTTGCTTAGCGTTTTAGAGTTGAGGCTGATATCCTCTTGCCAAATGGGTGTAAATTTTGAGGAAGTTGCTGAAGGAGTAACACTGATGCAGTGCCGTGATTCCTATGGAATGCCTTGGAAGGCTCAGTATCCCTGAAGCTGCAGGCTTTGTGGCTCTCTGAATTCTAAACCAAACCCTTATATGCATGGCATGCTGGATATGAGGCTGACGTCCTTCAGCAAAGGGATGTTCTTTCTGAGAAAGGTGTTGAAGGAGCAATGTTAGTGTAGTGCCATGTTCCACTTGGCATGCTCCTGACAACCTAGGATCCCTCCAGCTGTAGGCTTTGAGGCTTTCTATACCTTAACCCTAACCCTAACCAAAATTTCCATAGGATCTGGAGCTGAGGCAGATGTTTTCTTGACGAAAGGGTGTCCCATTTGAGAAGGGAGTTGAAGGAGCAATGTTGATGAAGTGAGGTGCTTCACATAGCATGCTTTTTTCAGCGACATTACCCTGAAGCTTCAGGTTTTCAGCTCTTTAATCCTTAATCTTAACCATCACCTTAGTTTGCATGGCGTCCTGCATATTTGCTGAGTCCTCCAGCAAAATGGGATTCACAGAGGAGAAAGGTGTTGAAGGAGAAGGTTGGTGCAGTGCCATGACCCTGTTGGCATGACTTTTTCAGCCCAAGTGTGCCCACATCCATAGCCTTTCAGCTCTGGAAACCCTATCCATAACTGTAACCGTAACCGTAACCGTAACCCTAACCCTAACACTAACCCTAACCCTAACACTAACCCTAACCCTAACCCTAATTTGCATGGCGTTTTGGAGCTGAGGCTGATGTCCTGCAGCTGAATGGGTATCCTGGATGAGAGAGGGGTAGAAGAAGCAATGTTGGTGTAGTGCGCTGTCCTCTCGTTATGTATTTGGCATGCCTGGGATTCTTAGTGTTGCAGGTTTCGTGACTCTCTAATCCTTAATCCTAAAACAAACCCTAATTTGAGTGGCGCCCTGGATGTGAGTCTGACTTCCTGCAGCCGAATGCGTGTCCCAGAGGAGAAAAGTTTTGTAGGAGCAATGTTAGTGCAGTGTCTCGTTTTACTTGGTATTCCTTTTGAAGATTTAGTATCCCTGCATCCACAGGCTTTGAGGCTCTCTGAATGCTAAGTCCAACCCTAAGCCTTTGATCTGAGGCTGATGTCCTCTTGCGGAAGGAGTGTCCCAGGGGATAAAGCTCTAGAAGAAGCAATGATGGTGGAATGCTGTGTTTCGCTTGGTGGGCTTTTGACAAACCCAGCAAGCCTGAAGCTTTGTGGCTTTCTAATCCATTGCCCTAACCCTAAGCCTAATTTGCATGGTGTCTTGGAGCTTAGGCAGACATCTTCAAGTCAAAAGGGTGTCCCATTTGAGAAAGTTGCTGGCGGAGCAATGGTGATGCACTGCCATGCTTCACCAGGAGTGCCTTTGGAAGCCTCAGTATTCCTGAAGCTCGAGGCTTTGTGGATCTCTGAATGCTAACCCTAAATCTAACCCTAAACCTAAAAGGCATGGTGTTTTGAATATGAGGCTGTTGTCCTTCAGCCAAATAGGTTTCACATTTGAGAAAGGCATGGGAGGAACGGTATTGGTAGAGTGATGTAATTCACTCGGCATGCATTTTACAACCTCAGTATCCCATAAGATGTAAACTTTGTAGCTCTCCACTCCAAAACTATGAACCGAACCCTAATTTGCATGGAATGAAGTATATGAGGCAGACGACCTGTAGCTCCATGGTGTCCTATCTGACTAAGGCGTGGAAGAACCGAAGTTGATGCAGTGCTGTGCTTCCCTTGGCATACATTTTCCAGCTGCACTAACCCTGCATCCCTAGTTTTCGTGGCTCTCTGAATGATAAACCAAAGCCTAACGTGCATGCCTTTTCCAGCGCAAGTGTGCCCACATCCATAGACTTTCAAGCTCTCAAAACCCTAACCCCAAATCTAACCCAAAACTTAACCCTAACCCTAACCCAAAACCAAACCCTAAACCTAACCTTAACCCAACCCTAACCCTAATGCTAACCCTAACCCTAATTTGCATGGCATTTTGGAGCTGAGGCTGATGTCTTGCAGCTAAATGGGTTTCCCGGATGAGGGAAGGGTTGAAGAAGCAATGTTGATGCAGTGTGTTTTCCTCTTGTTATGCCTTTGGCATGACCAGGATCCCCGGAGTTGTAGGCTTTGTGACTCTCTAATCCTTAACCCTAAAACAAACCCTAATTTCCACGGCATCGTGGATCTGAGGCTGATGTCCTGCAGCCGAATGTGAGTCCCAGAGGAGAAAGGTTTTGAAGGAGCAAAGTTGGTGTAGTGCCTTGCTCCAATGGACATTCCTTTTGAAGATCTAGTGTCCCTGCATCCATAGGCTTTGAGGCTCTCAGAATTCTAAGCACGACCCTAAGCCTAATTTGCACGGTGTGTTGGATCGGAGGATGATGTTCTCTTGCAGAGGGAGTGTCCCAGGGGATAAAGCTGTTGACGGTGGAATGTTTTTGTAGTTCTGTGTTCCCCTTGGCATGTTTTGACAACCCCAGTATCCCTCCAGCTGTAGGCTTTGTGGCTTTCTAATTCTTAACCCTAACTCTAACTCTAATTTGCATAGCATCTTGGAGCTGTGGCTGACATCCTGTTGCCAAATGGGTGTCCCACTTGAGAAAGGTGTTGAAGGAGCAATGTTTGTGCAGTGCTGTGCTTCACTTGGCATGCCTGTTGCAGCCTCAGTATCCCTCAAGCTGCAAGCTTTGTTGCTCTCTAATCCTTAGCCCCAGCCCTAACCCTAACCCTAATTTGCCCAGAATCTAGGATCTAAGGCGGATGTCCTGTATCTGAATGATGTTCGAGATGAGAAACGTGTTAAAGGAGCTGCGTTGGTGCACTGCCATGCTCCCCTTGGCATGCCGTTTTCAGCCCCAGTATCCCTGAAGCCCTAGACTTTGAGGCTCTTCAATCCGTCGCCTTAACAGTCATTCTTATTTGCATATCTTCCTGTGTCTGTGGCAGATGTCCTCCAGCAGCGTTGGTTTCCCAGAGGAGAAAGGTGTTGAAGGAGCAAGGTTGGTGCAGTGCCGTGATCCCCTTAGCATGCCTTTTTTCAGCCCAAGTGTGCCCACATCCATAGCCTGTCCAGCTCTCAAAACTCTAACCCTATCCCTAACCCTAACCCTAACCCCTAATTCGCATGGAATTTTGATGCTGAGGCTGATGTCCTGCAGCTAAATGGGTTTCCCGGATAAGACTGGGTTTGAAAAAGCAATGTTGGTGCAGTGCCTTGCTCCAATGGACATTCCTATGTGTTATCCTCTCGTTATGCCTTCGGCATGCCCAGGATCCCCAGAATTGTAGGCTTTATGACTCTCTAATCCTTAACCCCTAAACAAACCCTAATTTGCATGGCATCCTGGATGTGAGTCTGATGTCCTGCTGCTGAATGCGTGTCCCAGAGAAGAAAGGCTTTGAAGGAGCAATGTTGGTGCAGAGCCTTGCTCCAATGGACTTTCCTTTTGAAGATCTATTATTCCTGCATCCATGGGCTTTGAGTCTCTCTGAATGCTAAGCTCAACTGTAAGCCTAATTTGAGCGGCGTCTTGGATCTGAGGCTGACAGCCTCTTGCCGAATGGGTGTCCCAGTGGATAAAGCTGTTAATGGGGCAATGTTGGTGTAGTGCCGTATTTACTTGGCATGCCTTTTTCTGCACCAGTATCCTTGAATCTTTAGCCTTTATGGCTCTTCAATCCTTAATCATAATAATCATCTTAATTTGCTTGGCTTCTTGCATCTCTGCCTGATCCCTCCAGCAGAACTGCTTTCCCAGAGGAGAAAGATGTTGAAGGAGCAAGTTTGGTGCACTTCTGTGACCTCCTTGGCATGCTTTTTTCAGCCCAAGTATCCCCATATTGATATTTTTTCTGGCTCTGTGAACCGTAACCGTAACCCTAATTTGCATGGTGTTTTGGAGCTGAGGGTGACATCCTGCAGCTGAATGGGTTTCCCAGATGAGACAGGTTTTGAAGGTGCAATGTAGGTGTAGTGCTCTGCTCCCCATGGCATCCCTTTTGAAGATTTAATATCCCTGCTTTCATAGGCTGTCTGGTTCTCTAAATGCTAACCATAAACCTAACCCCAATTTGTATGGCTGCTTGGATCTGCGGCTGACTTGCTCTTTCTGAATGGGTGTCTAATTTCAGATGAAGGAGAAATTTTCTTGCAGGGCTGTGCTGCCCTAAGCATGTGTTTTTCTGCCCTGGTATCCCTCAAGCTTTAGGCTTTGTGGTTCTCTAACCTTAACCCTACACCTTGCCATGATTTGCATGGCATCTTGTATCTGAGGCTGATGTCCTCCAGCCAAATGGGTGTCCCATTTGAGAAAGAATTTGAAGTAGCAAGGTTGGTGCAGTGCCATGTGCCTCTTCGCATGCCTTTCTTAGCCTTAGTATCCCTGAATCCATAAGCTTTCTGTCTTTCTGAATGCTAACCCTGACCCCAAACCTAATTTGCATGGCATCTTGGAGCTGAGGTTGACGTCCTCTTGCCGAATATCTGTACCATTTGAGAAAGGTGTTGAAGGAGCAACTTTGGTGCAGTGCCATGCTACCCTTTTCATGCTTTTTTTTAGCCCTAGTATCTCTGTATCCAAAGGCTTTGTGTCTCCCTGAAAGCCTAACTCTAATTTGAATGCTGTCTTGGTCCTGATTCTCCTGTCCTTTTGCTGAATGGGAGTTCCAGAGAAGAAAGGTGTTGAAGTTGCAATGTTGATGCACTTTTGTGCTCCACTTGGCATGCCTTTTCCAGCCCAAGTATTCCTGAAGATGTACACTTTCCCGGCTCTGCGGACCTTAACCTTAACCGTAATTTGGATGGCATGCTGCAGCTGAAGCTGATGTCCTGCCCCTGAATGGGTGTTCCAGAGGAGATGATAGGTGTTTGTCATGGGTTCAGCAGTAGCAGTCATTTTTCTCCTTCTTGGTAGCTGGTGCAGTGCTGTGGCTTTGACTTTCGGCCTGGGAACAGCACTGATAACACCAATGTTTTTAGTTATGGCTTAGTGATGTTTGGTCTGGCCAA
>JANRGW010011736.1:0-10927 GCA_024733675.1 Psilopsiagon aymara
GTAACTAAAACATTGGTGTTATCAGCGCTGTTCTCAGGCCACAAGTGAAAAACACAGTGCTGCACCAGCTACCAAGACGGGGAAAAATGACTGCTACTGCTGAACCCAGGACAGGGGTACAGAGGGGCTGTTGGAGGCTGTTGGAACAGCTCTTTTAACAAAGCTTGCCTTGACAAATGAGGCTGTTAAATTTAGAGGCTAAGCCACCCTTCAGCCTGACTCTTAATTATTCAGCACTAAAAGATCTCTGAAGATCCAACCAGCCCCTAAAGATCCTCTCCAGAAATTAAAGTCCCAAGCAGGGGAGGGCAAATAAACAAACAACAACTCTGCCTGGAACAGCCACAGTGCTGGTTAACGGTCCTCAGATGGGTCATTAGGTCTTTTATGGGTTGTCAGCATGGAGAACCACTCCTGGTTCCAGGGCAAAGAAAACTACTTCATATTAAAATACATGGCTCTTGTGGGACACGGCACTTTCACAGGGCTGCCGGGGAATTTGGCAAGAGCCCTGGAGTTGAGAAAGACGGATAACCCTGCAAATCAGGAAAGGCAGGTTTTCATCAACAGAAAATTACAGATCCCTGGTGAGAACTCCCATCATTATCTATCAAGAAATAAATTGGCCTAAGTTCCTCTTAACTGGTTCATCTGCCGGGATCTCGTGGTGGGAAGGATCTTTGCCTTCTAACCAGCCACTGGTTTGCTGGCTGTTTTAATTGCTTGTAAGAATAACTATTGACGGAACGATGATAAAGCTGCCTATGTCCCAGTTCCAAAGAAAAGTGTGTGTGGGGTTTTAAGGATTCATTGGCATGGAATGCTCTGACCGGTGGCGCAGGTGGGAAGGGAGAGGTCCCTTCAGCAAAGAGGTGCAGATGTGTATCCTGATCTGCTCATATAAATCTGTGATTAGAGCAATCCCCATCCATAGGAACCCAACTTCAAGAGTGGCTCAGTGTCAGACCTTCATTTCAGATGAGGATGAGAATCACCCTATGGGCTATGTGCCAGCTTTGCTGCAGCAGCGTTGAGTCTTTAAATCCCATCTTTGGAAAATGCATGGATATACCCCATATAAAATACCCGGGAATATGGAAGGTATGTGTTTCTTTTCCTTTAGGATACAAAGGGCGCACTGGATGTGTGAGAGCAAGGACAAAGCTGGTTGGCCATCACCCAGCTGACAGCACATGGACAAGGATAACTCTGCCGAAGCAGCGTTTGCGCTCCGCTGGCAGGAGGAAGCTGGCGTGCCAAAAGGATTAATTATGCCCCAAAATAAAAGTAAAGGTCTGGCGGGAGAAGAACAGCACCGGGAGGGTTCCTGGCACCGCGCTGAGCGCTCACGAGCCAGAGGGAAAAGGGGAGGAGGGGGATGATTCCTGAAGCTTCCCTGCCGGCTCCGGCGGGGGGGACCCGAGTGGAGAGGAGCCGGTTCCAGGAGAGGGCACTCGCGGGAAACTGCAGCTCCGACCGCTCCGGACCCAGGCAGCGGGATCCCCCCCCACCTCCGGTGCCCCGCATCCCTCCGGCTCCCTGCATCCTTCCAGCCCTGGGATCCCCTCGCCCCCCCACATCCATCTGCCACCGACTGAGCGGGGCCGGCAGCAGCTGAGGAGTTAATGAAGAGAAGGTGAATCCTGCCTGATGCACTGGATCTTCTCCCCTGCCCCGTCTGTGCTGAGCAGATGCTGCTGGGGGCTGCTATTTGCTATCAGTCCTGGAATGAGAGGAGAGGAAGAGACGAAAAAGAGAGAATGAGAGATAAGAGAGGAAGGAGACAGAGAGGGAGAAAGAAAAAGAGAAAGATGGAAAGATAAAAGAGAGAAAGAAAGAGAGAAAGAAAGAAAAAAAAAAAAGGGTGAAGAAAAAGGAAAAGAGGGAAAGAGAAAAAGAGAGAAAGAAAAAGAGAAAGAGAGAAAGAAGGAAGGAAGAGGTGATGCACAGGCAAAAAAAAAAAATAATCCCTTAGGCCACTGGTGCACTGTGTGAGAGGGAAACATCTTGTATGCTAATTGGCTTTAGGTACTTACAGCAAGATTGAGACTTGTAGCTTTGCCACAGATTGTTGGAAATTCCTCCGATAAGCTGACAGATGAATGTGTCTCTCTCATGGAGAGGTGAGAGAGCAGCAAAAGACTTCCAAGAGCACAGGCAGCGAAGCAGAGATATTTCTGGCATGTCAACATGCCGGGGCGGTGAGAATGCTGACCACTTACTGTGGGAAGGATGGGGGGAGAGAGGGAAGAGAAAGGGGGGAAGCAGCAGGCAGGCGTGGAATGCTGGTGTGCTGGACACATCCCACCACCTGCAAGCTGAGAAGCAGCTTTTTTGTATGAAGAGCTCCATCAGTTTGAATTAGTCTTGTAAAACAGGGTGGGAGTGAGCAGGAGTAACCCTGCCAGGATCTGGCCCATAGTGTTTCATACATAGGAGCATGGCCAGAAGATTAATGTCCCAGCAAAGCTTATTGTTGGGGCCTCTTTGAGCTGTAAACCATGTTTGTTTGTTTGGCTGGGATTTACTTTGGTTTGTGCACAAGTTGGAGAATTAATCTTGCCCATCAGCAACCGGGTGATGCTGGGGGTGCTCCCTGGGTGCTGAGCCCTGCACAGCAGCAGTGCTGTGCTGAGACTTCCCCACCAGCACTCACCCTTCAGCACAAACCCCATAGGGTTAATTCTGAAGCTATTAATGTGTCTCATTTGATATCTTTGAGCAGGGACATGTGGCTGAAGCAGTGTCTAGCTCCCAACCACCAGCCATGTTCTATGCTGGCTGTGGTCTCCTCCTCATCCACATCAGAGCTGCGCTGAGCCCTCAGTATTGCTCAGGTCAAACAAAGCTGCTTCTTCTCCCCATCTACCTGGACACATTTGCACGAGTGATTTCCTGACTGTTTTGAGTGTGCAAGGGGCAGAAATGGTCTCGCAGCATCTTACTGAGCCCTCAGTTTCTAGACCTGGGTTCAGCTCCTCATCCTCTGCAAAAATTCTACATCTGACCTTGAGCAAGGTCACTTTCTCTCGCTGTGCCTCAGTTCCCCCATCAAGGAAATGGGCTTAATAACACCCCCTTTCTCAAAATGTCAGTTTTCCTCACTCTGTCTAGCTCTATCTCCTGCCCACATCTGCACACTGTGGATCCAATGGGACTCTTAATTTAATGAGCCTGTTATTATAACCTTCATGCCATAGCTCTGTCTCTGTCTCTGCCTTCTATTTGCTGTGGAAATATCTCAGCTTTCTCTTCTCAATTGCCATTAGCAATTGCATCAGCTGTGGTCCAGGACCCAGGGATTTCCAGCTTAAATCGAAATGCAGTTGACAACTGTGTGAATCTTACAGCTAACGCAAAGTAGCTAATGCAAATATCAACAGAGTAGTAAGAAACACTCAGAAGCAGTAAGTGACTGGTAGAAAAGTGATTATATGGACTTTATGTTGAAAAGTAAATATTTACTTTCCAGCATTGACAGATGCCTCAAGCACCATAGATCTAAAAAAGGCATTGATTCGCTCTCCTCCAGCCTCTCTTATCTCCTACTTATGAAAATATCTGGCAAATAGTACATCATCTGCTTCCTCCATAGCCCAAGTGCCGCAGAGCAGCCACTCAGGTAATTTGTTTGGTATCCAACAGTGCAATAGTTAATTGTAGTGCTCCTGGTATCGCGTGTGCAGCCTCCAGAAATGCAGTCACCCAGCGACATTCCTGCTTCCCCAGTGCAGAGCTCAGACTGCGGCCCAGCTCCTGCCCTGCTCTGCATCCACTCATGCAACAAAAAAGGGGAAAAAGGGGATTTTATCTGCTAGAACTTTCATCCTTTGAAGAAGAAATAGGAGAGAAAATGCCTTGGGGAAATGCAACTGTGCTCTTTAGAAGCAGACTGGCAGCCGGTGGCTCCTGATTCCACTCTCCTCTTTGCCCTCCTGGAATTGCCTTCAAATAAGTTAAATGAAGCTGCGCTGCTCGGGGGCTGTCAGGTTTGTTGGACATCCTTGGCAATCAATTTAGCCTCCTGGAATCATATTATTTCTGCTGCCTGAAGCTGCTGAATCAGTGATGGGTGGCCAGGGGCTGCCTGCAGAGCTGGTCCTGGTCCTGCTTCCCCATGGAGCCACATAGGACTTCTGTCCTGTGCAGAACTGAAGGCAGAACGAGGCGCCTCGTGCTGTTCCTCTATCTTGCTGTTTCTGGAAGGGGCACTCGCAGATGCTGTGTTTTAAAGTGATCTGTGTGTGACCATGCCGTCATCGTCCAGGGGGTGGGACACCCTTTGGGGGTAGCTGTGGCTGCGTGCACCGAGCGTAAACCAGCTACAGCCACCCTGCTCCACTTAAAGGGCAGGGAAAGGAGCAGGATGCTGCAGCATCCCAAAGGACTTTCCCTGCCCCTTGGGTGGAGCAGACAGTTTAGCTTTCTGCTGGCTCTAACAGAGAGAAATACACTGTGCTCCCTCACATTTGTCCCCTTTGGGGCTTACCTGTCTTTGGAAGAAGCCTTTTTAGCTGCAGGTGGCATTGGTTGACATTGGCAGAGCATAGCCATGCATGCAGTTGATGAAAGGAATCCCTCCTACCCATCAGAGCTTCACCGTGCTTCACACTGCAGCAGCTTTCTCTCTACAGCTGATAATTACTCATCCCAGAAACAAATAATCACCAAGTGGAGGATACAGAGATTTGTTCACAGAAGAAGGGAACTAAGAGCACTTTGTCAGTGTCTGTCTCCTCCACCTCAGCTGGAGGGATCTGCCCAAGCCGCTATCTGAATACTGTGCTCAGTAACTACTAACTACGTGAACATTTCTCTTTTATTTTGTTTTGCCTGCAGATAATGAAGTGTGAGAGCCTTCTTCAGCAGCCTCTCAATCCATGCTGCTCCCAGTTGCTTTCAAACCTGGAACAGCGGATGGGACCTGCCTTGAAATGATGTGACCCAGTAAGACGTCGCCCAGAAAGAACACTATACCCTGAGAAAAGCCATCCAACCTGAAAATTCCTCCATATTAAGCCCAAACGCAGCTGCAGTGTAAGGCTCTCTTCAGGGGCTTTACCTGGAAAACTGTTCAAAAGAAGAGGAATAAGAAACACATTTGCCAAGTTCATAAGACTGTGACCTTGAGACATAGGCCACCGAGACAGCCCTGGCTTTGACAATAGGGTCGTGGTACAATGACACAAGGGTACAACTGCAGCAGCTTGAAAGTGGTCCTTTGATGAGTTAAGACATTTCAAGGGGAGATTTGTTGGTGTTTGGGTGATTGCAACAAAATTCTGCTTTTGTTTCCACCAGAGCAGCTAAAGCCAATGAAGTGAATTAAGTTCAAAGTGTTTTGCATCTGCCCCGGTGGCTCATTGCATCCAAATATTGCAGTGAGCCAGGGCTGGGTCTTGGTACGTCCTGCACCCACATCATTTGCAGACTGCCTGTTCCTATTGCTCGCCTCCTCCATCAAGTCCCGCTGCTTGCATGCAGTGAAATAACTCCTGGGACTAGGGTAATATTATTCCTGTTAAGGGAACAGGAGAGATGGGACTCCCCTCTTGCAAATCCAGTCTTTTTCTTCCTTTTCCTTTTGTAAATGTGCTCTGATGCTGACAATCAGGCTGGAAGAGTTTGGGCCAGCACAGACATGTGTAAAGTTTTATTGTCATCACAGCAGAGAGGTGTGTGCATGGGAAATATTTTCTTCATATAGCTAAAAATTCAGGTATCTTTTATTTCTTTTTATCACTCTTCATGCAACGCCAGCAGCTTGGATTGCTGCTGCCTGCAGCCTTAAGTGTGCATTAGCTTCCATTTGATTGCTGTACAGCCACTCTTCTTATCTTTGAGAATTAACCATTTCATAAGCACAAGAGGAGGTGTCTCACAACGCGAGCGTAATGCACCAGACATTGCACCAAAGACTGCAGAGTGCACCACTCTTTCAGTCAATGCTGAGTCTTTGACACCTAGAAGAAAAAGTGTATTCCAGCCCTGTCAGATGTACAGAGCAATTATGCAAAACTGTCTTTAAGAAGATATTATTCTCAGGACATTTCCCTTTTTTTTGGTGAGAGGCAGTATTTCACAAAGATCCTCACCTTTCCTTTGTCAGATAATTCAGTGCCACTTACAGTAAATTATATTTGTGCAGTTTCATTATCACATCTGTGTAAATTCTGCTGCCCTCCAGTAAAGTATCCTCAGGCTTTAAGATGCAAAATGATGTTGTTAGGATAGGGGAGAAGATAAAACAAAGAAAAGGCAAGCAAGGTGGTTCCTTTCTCTGCACTGCCTGCATGGGTGTTAATAAGAGTCATCTTCATGTACAGGTCTAGCATCTGGTTGCTCTATTTATTGTAATTGTAGCTTTCTTTCTTTTTGCTTCTTTTCAGGGAGAAATCCAAATCCCATTTGTGCTCTCTTATGACACAACCCCCTGCAAAACAGGAATAAATCTATAGCTGAAACATCCACTTGCATTTTAAGTGCTCTCTTCCCACTAACTAAATACTGTGGGATGTTTTAGGGTGAGATACAAAGTTCCCAGCTTCATCTCTTTCCCACTCCCGTATCGTCCTAGCTGTCTGCTGTTGACTCCTTGTAGGTCATTTCCAGCAACATAAGCAAGACAAGCAAACAGCAAAATTGCAAGATGCAAATGCCCTTCATTTTTGGCTTCGAGTCAAAAAATAATAAGTTGACAATAACCCTGCCAGAATATGCAGCAAGGGTGACTGCATATTTCTTCCTGCTAGCGTGACAGTACAAGGGAGCTGAGCACCAGCAAGAGACAAGCCTGTGTTCTCCTGGATGCTGCAGCATGTGCCTTGTCTCAGGTTTTAAAGGTTTTTCTGGATAAAGAAGAAGTGATTCCAGCAGCCAGGAGCTCCCTTCCTCTTCTTCAGCAGGAAAAAAACAGGGGGAAAAAGAACCAGAAGAAAAGCAGGTGATATAAAGTTATATTAAAATAATAGGAAATGAAGCACAAATTGAGTTTATAAAGCTGATGTGGGTGTAGGGAAGAAATGCTTTTCTGGGTGACACCTCTGGTGAAGATGAGAGGGCAGTTGGGCACCAGCAGGGCTGGAGCTGAGGGCCTGAACTTGCAGAGATGGTCTCCAGCTCCTGCTGTATACAAAATACCATCCAGGCACCTCATGAGCTCCCAGATACAGCTGGTGGAGTCCTCTGTATCAGCATGCGGGGTTTTGCACCTCAGGACAAACTTGGTTCCTGCTACAGCCTGTTCACTATCTCTGCATTCCCTCCGCCATCCTTTTGCAGGCAGTTGGTCCAGCTCCAGTGCTGACTTGTCTCAGGCTTTTCCCTTGGCACAGAGGCTGACTGCCATGCTGCCATGCCACCTGCTGCACCGATGATGTGGACATCCCCATGGTGGGAATAGACTAAATGACTGCATGAACTCCTGGACCCTTTAGAGGTCACGATTTGGGACTCATCAATGATCTCAAGATCTTGAGTTGAAAGTATCAGGATGCTGCTATGATACTGCATGAAAGAGGAAGAAGCAATGAAGTCTGGCCACAAAGGGATGCTCACCTTCCAGCATTCAGATTTCTTCCAGCTAAGCCCATCTCTGATGTAACTGAGGTCCAGCTCCAGCCCCAGAGGCTCTTTATCTCCAGCCAGGAGGAGACAGTGGAGAAGAATCTTGCAGTGAGCAGCACTTTGGGAGTTTGTGATAGATGCCATCTACCTCATTACTGAACAATGAAACTTTATTGTTCCCTCTGTTCTATTGATTTTTATGTCTCCAAAGCACACTGAAATGAGTATCTGTCAGAGGGGGACCACTTTGCTGATCTGCATCTTTGAAGTGAATATGCATGGATCAAGCCCTTTGGCTGTTGTGTCTCAGGGAGGGGAGGGCTTCCCCAGTGCCTCCTTGGGAGGCTGCAGGGGCTGAGGCTGTGGTGGGGGTTTATCCTTCCAGTGAGCCTGAGAGAAGGATGTACCTACCTACAGATGCCATGGGGAATGCTGCACCATAGCATCTTCCCTGGAAAAAAGCAGCATTTTGGCCAATATCCATGAAATTAAGCATGAATTTTCCCAGACATACCTGGCTTAGAGATTGAGGTCCCATCAATGAAGACTTCACTGTAAACCCTAGCTTGCAGAGTGCTGTGCTTTGCAGCCCCTCTCCATGAGTGCTGGGAGGGGACCCCACCTCTCTGTGAGTCTCCCCCAGATGCTCATGTCCTTGGTGTGCAGCCACCCTGCCTTCAGCCTAGATTAAATACATGTATTATATGTTTCAAGTTTGTATATGGCCCTCAAGCGGGGAAGCATTTTCCCTGAAGCCTACACATATACATACGGGAACTTCACAATTAGTTAATATTTTATGCATAATTCATTAAATTATACTACATTTTCTGGGAATAATTAGCTGACTCAGTACCTCTAATGAACTGCAGGTTCTGCTATGACAAACACATTGGGTGACCCCATGGGACAGCAACATGCGGGCGCCTTTAAGCAAAGTTCAAGCAGCTCCTAAATTAACCAAAGCAAATCCCCAAAGATGCAGTGTTTATGCACTGAAGCAAGAAGGGAGGCCTCTCATCTCACTGGTCTTGTCAGCCACCACAGCTCGAGAAACAAGAGAGAGAAAATAAGAGCTATTTACCTTGTGCTAATAGGGAGCTGGGCAGCTCAGGTGAGACTTAACTCCTTTTCTTTTGAGTTATTGCATGGAGTTGACATCGAAGTGATCCCCAGTGTGGAAACACCCAGATGAAAATGGATATAATTAGCAGCAAGATTTCAGGCTTAAATCACCAACTCTTCTTAAAATTCTGCTCTGAATTGGAGGAAAATGAAATCTATTTGAGCTGTTCTGGTTTTGGAACTAGATGAGCTTTAAGGTCCCTTCCAATCCAAATCATTCTATGATCCTAAGATTCTATGACAGCCTTTTCATTTAGCCTCTCACTTTTGGGATGAATAAGTGATACAAAGCCTGGAGCAAAGCCAGCACCTCAAGGGTGTTTTCAGCACCCAGTTGCTGCCTGCTCTCAGGCAGGGCCCCTTGCTCTGTTAGCATTCACTTATGGTATTAAATGCAAAGCAGTGATCCCAAAGCAGGAGATCATCTTTCCCTGTCCTGCTCAGCCTGGCTGCTCTATCCAACCTGCATCAGTGCTACAACCACATGCCATGATGCTGGATGCCGGCAGCATCTCCAGGGCACAAAATTCTCCCAGCTTCTGGATGTGGGCAGAAACAAGCAACTCACTGAAGACGACTGGAGAGCAGAAAGCTGGAGATCTAATGGGCTGCTGTCAGTAATCTAAACTATTCTATTTTCCCTAGGCAGAATGCTCCCTAAGTGAGTGTCCTGGGGTCAGCAGGAGCAGTCATTTTTCTCCTTAGTAGCTGGTGCAGTGCTGTGGTTTTGACTTTCAGCCTGGGAACAGCACTGATAATTCTGATGGTTTCAGTCGCTGCTCAGTAATGTTTACTCTGACCAAGGGCTTTCTGAGCCTCATGCTCTGCCAGGGAGGAGGGGAAGCCGGGAGGAAGCAGAGCCAGGACACCCGACCCAAACTGACCAAAGAGGTATTCCATACCACAGCACGTCATGCCCAGTATAGAAACTGGGGGCAGTCACCCAGAAGGGTGAGATCGCTGCTCGATCAGGCTGGGTATCGGTCAGTGGGTGGTGAGCGGTTGTATTCTCTTCCCTTGTATTCCCCTTATCATCATTATTGGTGGCAGCAGCAGTGGTTTGTGTTATACCTCAGTTACTGCACTGCTCTTAAACGATGGGGGTTACATTCTTTTGATTCTCCTCCCCATCCCTCCAGGAGCAGGAGGAAGAAGGGGAAGGGGGAGAAGTGAGCGAGCGAGCTACATGGTTGATCTACAGCTGGGCTTAAACCATGACAATATATAAGATATATTTAAATATAAGAACTATAAGATATAAAAGAAAACCAACTTAGTTCTCTCCTTATGCCTTAGGAGAACTCCAGCAGCTAACAGACAAGAGGAGCATTGAGACTAAGCCTGCTGCCAAATCCTACCACGTACGTTAAGGGAAAAGCCAGCGTGGAGCAGCCCTACATATTTATGGACAGCATGTTTCCTGTGACCCATATTCTCTCCAACATATGGCTGAAAGAGAAGGAAAAGGAAAGGCAAAAACAAGCAGGAAACTAAAGCTGGGTTAAAGACTGGAAAACCAGATCTGCAAGTGTGGCAGTGAATAAATTCCTCAATTCAATGAGAGGCCATTCTATTCATTATTTGTGAACACTTGTAAGATCATTAGTGCTCTTTAATAGGGCAGCCGATTACAAATGTGCCTGGCACTAATGTACAAAGTGCATTAATACAGATCCAGCAGCAGGAAACCTCCCCCTCCACAAAAAGGCCAACAACAAACAGAGAAAGCAATTTTCAATTAACAAATTCAAGATTACCAGTCTGAGAGCCCTAAAGAAGAATCTCAATTCATTGCACTCCCCTTTGCCTAATTAGTTGGTCATTTGCAGTGTCACACTGCAGAACAGCTTCGGGTATCATCTATCTCCAAGCCCATCAAAACCCAGGAGTGGGACAGGGGAGGGGATGGGATTTCCTCCTTCCCAAGCTGTGGAAGGATTCAGTGTGGCTGCAGCACCTCCCAGGGCTCACTGCTTCACTTGGAAAGGAGGTGAAACCTCAAAGACAAGTGAGGTTTTGTGAGCAAGCTCCTTACATGAGCAGAGTAACCCTTGGGAAGGCCGGAGCAGCTCTGCTCTGGAGCCAGGCTGGTTCAGCCTGGAGAAGAGAAGGCTCCTTAAAGGAAGACCTTAGAGCAGGTCCAGTGCCTAAAGGGGCTACAGGAATCCTGGAGAGGGGCTTTGGACAAGGGATGGAGGGACAGGACAGGGGAATGGCTTTAACTGCCAGAGGGGAG
>JANRGW010011737.1:0-46878 GCA_024733675.1 Psilopsiagon aymara
GTTTAGATTGGATATGAGGATGAAGTTCTTTACTGTAAGGGTGGTGAGGCACTGGAATGGGTTGCCCAGGGAAGTTGCAAATGCTCCATCCCTGGCAGTGTTCAAGGCCAGGTTGGACATAGCCTTGGGTGGCATGGTTTAGTGGGAGTTGTCCCTGCCCATGGCAGGGGGTTGGAACTGGATGATCTTGAGGTCCTTTCCAACCCTAACTATTCTATGATTCTATGATTATACAGTACAGCTAAAAGACTGAATAACATAACACAGCACTGTTTTATGGTTCAGGGTTACAATTATACCACTTACCCTCCTCAATGATAGTGTCTTTTACACACTGAACTAATTTGCTCATGGTAGTAAATTTTGCACTTAACATCTGAGCAAAGTCAAAGTCTTTGTTAAAGGTACTGATGTGTGCCTGAAAGTAGGAGATAGTCCAATGTCAAAAATGGATCTCGAACAGAGCCTACATAATGCCTTAAGTAGTTTTTAAGTGGTTGTGTGGTTCTTGGTCTTCCTCTCCTTCCCCGTTATTCCTTTTTGTCTTCTAGTACAACAGAAACATTTGTCTACATAACTGTAATATTGAAAGGATGAACATTTTCAAAGGGAAAGTAAATAGAAGCATTTCTGAGATAATTGCTTTAAGCGTTCCCCTTTCTATGATGAAGTACTGGAGTAATTTCACCGGATGGTCAGAGAGCAGAAAAAAAACGCAGAAATAGGAAACTATCAACATGGTTTTTTTGAAACTGCTACTAATTGAATACTGGGAAACAGAAAGATGAAGGGAAGTGGGGAAAAAAGGGGTCTTTTACATTGTTATTGTAATAGCTACTGGAGAACAAAAAGAATTAAACTGTGCCCATTTTCATGTTATTACTACTACATTTTCACACAATTACATGCAAAGTAGGAGCTTCAAGTGCATATTTCCAGCAGGAGTTGCACGTGCAAACAACCAACCAACCTTCCATACAGAATATTACTGCTACTGAGGCATCACTGGTTTTCCATTTTAATACTTGAACATGAGTTCTGATCGATTTTGTTAATAGACAGAAACATTTGCTTAAGCACAGATCTCCAATCCCAAGTCCTTTGCCTGACAGATTTAAGTGCTGTGTTGGCTGGGAATCACGTTTCTTGCAGTCGGCCAGCTGCCCACAGTGGCGGGAGTTGCAGTGCTATGCTGCAGAAGGTCCCATGCAATGACAGAGCAGAGCCAGCTCCTCTCAGCATTTCTCAGGAAAGCTCTGACAAATGCAGTCCAGAGCCTCTCAGGATGAAAAGAAGCTAGTAGCTTAAATAGATTGACACAGCAACATCTCATCTCCTTTCTTTTGGACACAGCCATAAATACAGTGCTATGATCAAAACCCAAGTGAAAGCTGATTTGGGGCAGGAGACAGGCACACTCAGTCTCCAGGTGCTGGCGGCAACTAAGAATTAAAACTTGACTACAGTTCTAAGACAATGAAATGAGCTGTAGTGCTACTTGCCATGGCTTCCTATCACTGACTGAATCACAGAGTGTCTGTACATAGATTGATAGGGCTTTCAAGTTGAAGAAAACATCTTTTTAAATCCACATAGCCATATCATCTGGCATCTTTCATTATGTAAATAAGAATCTTCATACTGTTATGTCAATTGCTCTCAAAATTAAAATTGCTGACATACCTTTGCACAGCACCGTTTTTATCTTTTTCTACCAGAAATGCCATAAAAAAAAGCTACCTGCAATTGCTTACAGAAAAAACTCACTTCAGAAATGATTAATTTATAGTTCTTTAGCTGTCAAAACGAGAAAGACCTCTAAGAAATTCTCCCACAAGAAGAAATGAGAAAAAAAATCCTTCATTTTTAAAAGTAATAAAACCTTGTAAGTCCAGTTACTGGGAAGATATAATCGTGCAGCTTAGAGTACAAAAATTATAACTTTAAATTTCTATTTAATCAAATGACACTTCTGTATTTTATAATCTTGCAACTATGTGTTAAGAAGCCCATGTACTGTATGTGCTGTAGGAAGTGGGGATTTCCATGGAAAACCATAGCTTTTTAACAAATGAAAAAGTTTCTGGGGCTTTGAGGTTGGGTTTTTTTGTATTAACAGACTTTGCACTGTCTGCCTGAGCAAATCTGCAAGAAAGGGGAAGGACACAGGACAGGAGCAAATCTGCACCTTGAATCATGTGATATACACATGAACCCAAAGGTCTCCAAGTTTTAGAGAATAATATGTAGTAGAAACACTCAGACAAAGACAGTAAGTTCAGTTACGGATAAAATAGCCCATAAACAGATAGGAAACAGGCAAAATATTTCATTAGGCACTTTTTAGAAATATTAGCCTAAGCACTCGATTTTGATAGCTAACAGAGCAGAATAAATAGAAATCTTTCATCAATACCTATTAAGAGAACCGGACATTTTCTGGAAAGTAAATCTGTTCTTTCATTTGTCATTTATTGATGCGTGCTCCATTTACCTTCTTTGCACAATGCACAAAATGCAGTAGCTTCTTCAGCCTTTAGTACATGAGCTATATATATATATTTAAAGAAAAAAAGAAATTTCATGCCAAGTCTTCAGATAAACACCTAATTGACTGACAGTCAGTAGGTGTCATCTTCTAATTTAAAATCCAATTTAAATTTAACCATCATACTATTGAAGGAAAGTATTACCTTTCATTCAATAATTACACTTAATTGGCTTGAAGATTTAAATGCTACATTGGCTACAAACATTTCAAGCTCTGCATGATGTCTAAGTCTCTAAGTCTCCTCAGAAGACTGCAGTTACTGTAGAGTTTGAGCCTCCTCCAAGACTTATTATAGAAACAGCACCAAACAGCCTTTTCTTCCCCTTTGTCTTACTAGTTCATGCAAATATATGGCTAGATCCACAGTCTGGGGGGTGAGTGGAAGTGGAAGGAACAATTCAGTCTATTTTAGTGAAACCACATCACTTCATATTTGTCAGAAAAGTAAGAAGTTTGAAATTTTTACCTAAATTTTGGACTTGTCGGGGTGGAAATCATGCACCAACCTGTATCATATTAAAAAGGCTGCTCTGCGGTAAAGAACTGTGAATACACACGAGAAACAGTCAATAAAAACGTGCCTTAAGGTAGCATCTACTGATTTGCAGTGTCACAGGGTGTTGTTAGGTGAAACAAAACCAATTGAATAATGCAGATGTCTTTGAGAATTCAGGTCTTTGATGATGATGATACTTGTATACAAATCAAGGGTTCCATTGTCCTTTCACACCAAAATCTCATTTTCACTGACACTGACATCTTTTAACATTTAATACTGCACAATCTCTTCCCTGAGCTGCAGGCTGTCAAGCTTCCAGCTTACATTTACTTTAGAAGGACAAGGACATCCAATATTTTGCACTAGTTATTCAATGCTTTCCAGGCTTGAGTTCTCACAGGCTAGTGAACATAGCCCAGAAAGGGAAAGACCACTAAGGTTAGATGGCAGCAGTGTCTTTCAGTCCCAGTTCACTGCGCCCTGGGAATCCTCTGCCAGAGCACTCAGATTTGCCTTTCAAAGAAGAATCCATAGCCTTCACCTCTGACTGGGACAGAGTTTGAGACCAGGACTGGTATTGCTACTTGGGTTTAGACATGCTTCAATAATCTGCTGAGGTAAACATGACCATTTTAAGACTTTGAAGGGGCCATTTGTGTTATAACTAATCCTTTGGCTTTGTTGCTTCCTATCCCAGGACCTACTTTGAACCCTTTTACTCATATGATTTTAGTTCGCAACTTATTCCTTCAAAACCTCTTTTATATTATAACTTTCTGCATTCTACGTCTGGAAAGGACCTTGCAGAATTCAGCCTCCATCACATAAACAAACAGAAATTTATTGCTCATGGAATTCTCTACAACCCAGTGATTTTTATAACAATTTTACAAACTTCTGGTCTTTTATGGGGGTCTGCCCATCATAAGCACCAATTATGTCTTCTATCTATCAGCCAGGTGTAGAGGGGACTTCCCAGAGATTTACCAGCAGTCTGTAAAATAGCACTACCTCACCAGCCAATGAATACTGCTGCTGTGATTTGTGGCTACTGGCTTCAGACAGTTTGCTCTGAACTACAGAAAGGAATTACTCATGAAAATCTTAAAAAATGCCTTCTAGAATAAAATACCACAGTTTGCCTTCACTATACTGCAGTGTGAGGTTCAAGAATATTTAGAGGATGCCCTAACATACAGACATTGGGTACCCCAAAACTGTTCTGGCTCCCTCAGGCTTGACAATACTGCCAAACATCTCTCAAATTTCAAGACCAAGTAAACCCACTACCACAGCTGATAGCTGATTTTCTGGTTTGGCTCTTTGCTGTTTTCTAGCTTAACCAGGGTGAGATACCCCAGTACAGCAAGCACCTCAGTATGTGTTGACCTGATGGAGTTCTGTGTATTTATATTACTGCAAGCTATGAATAAGCCAAAGATTTAATTTAGTTTTTACCCAATAGCCTTGCAAAGGAAAAAAGTATTGTGGTCCCTTTTTTGAAGTTGTAAGACAAGGCATAAACACTAAGCACCAGACAGCCACAAAGAATGGTGACTGTATTGGGATTTACAGAGAACTTAGCTCCTTAATACCTGATGAAAAGACTGAGTCCTACATGACATCCAGGGAAGAGAAAAAAAAAGCCAAAACCAAAATAGTAACAAAGAAAATCCAAAATACCAACAAAATAAAAAACCCCAAGCCAAGACCAACAGCAAAACAGCAAAACCCGCCACTCAACACTCCACATTTTAGTTTTATAGCTGAAGCAACTTGATGAGTTTTGCGGATCATAGCATTCCAAGAAGTGAGTTGTTTATGCCTGCTGCTAGTGTCAGGTTATTGGATTCAAGGCTAGTGCTCAACATTCACAAAAATATTTTGGATTAACAGCTTTCCAGCTCCTTTGGCCTCTGTTTTCTATACAGAAGACAGGGAATTAACTTGGTGAAGGTTGCTTTTGATTTGCTCAGGATAGAGATGGAATCATACAAGAACAGCAAACAATTGCCTAGTTTTTTACTGTGTGGTAGCTACTCAGCAATTTTACAATACCTACTACTTTCAGTGCAATATTTGTGTTCTCTTCTCGTATTCACTTATTGCCCAGCAAAGATAATGAAGGGACCCAGGCTACCTACCAAAGGCCTTGTAAACCATAACAACTTAACATACAATTGCTGCCTTCTACTTTAGGGCTATTTTATAACATTCTTACAGCTAGTACTTAGTAGCTCTTCTAGTAACTTTGCTTGAGTTGGAGGGAGATCTGACGATTAAGAACTGTTCCTGCAAAGTGTGTGTCTCGCACAAAAGAATGGGTAAAACCTCAAGAAATAAGAGAGGCTGCAAAAATCAATACAGACAGATGTTCTACCAAAATGAAGTATTTGTCATTAAAATAAGTTCAGGTGTGTCAGGCCAGAGAGTAAAGACTTGAGCTGAAGTTAACAGAACCAATACAAGTCTGGGTCTGCCTGACAGCTACTATTAGAGTGCCAGAAAAGACAAAGAAGGCAGCAATACAAAAGAAAAAACGAAGGAAAACGTAGACAAAAAAAACATAGTGCTATAGAAGAGGGTAAAATCTGTGCTATCCAAAAAAGTCTTGAGACTTGCGGGAAACCTTAAGAAAGAGATTAAAATCTACTGTTTTACCTATATGCATATAGCAACAAAATTGAGAGGGTGTTCCCCCAGCAAACGGGGGCAAAGAGATAAGAGAAAAGAGAAAACCCCATGGGCCCCATGAAGGGGAAGCAAAGGAGCAAATGTCCTTTTCTTGCAGTAGAGTGCGATGGAAACAGGAGACAGAACTGAATGTAAAGCAGCTGCTTGAAGGCTGCGATTGCAGAAGCAGTGAAAACACTTGGGTGCCTCCCTAGTGCCAGAGGAAAGAGGTCTTGCTCCCTTTTTCTTTATTCTCTATCTCTCACCACAAAACACCTCCTGCCTCTCCCACATGCTGCTTGCCCTCCTTCCATAGGGTAACTCAGCCATGTTTCAGATTAAACCCACAAATATTTATTGCTGGATCAGCTGAATGAGATAGTGAGTGGGATGGTGGATTTCAGATTGATGTGGGGAAGAGGGAGGAGGAGGAGGATGGAAGGAAGCACTGCCTCCATCATGGGTGGCTGGGCCAGACTGCCACAGACCAACCTACACAACCAGAGATGGAAAAGTAGGTCAGTGCTTATATTGCAGAGGAGAAATGTTAAATAGAGTTTGGTTCAAGACAGGTTTTAATGCAGCCTGGAAGCACTGGCAGGAACAATGAGATCAGGAAAAGTTGAACATACTCTTGAGTTTCTATTAAATACTGGGATTATTACTTTTTTCCTCTCCCTTTCTCCTCTGCTTTAGCCAGGAGAATCATATTGGTTGCTTGTTAATTAGGAGTGTGCTAACAGAGTATAGTGTTAAAGATGAACAGATATTTTAATAATAAATCTTTCACCGCCAAACATCATCTTCATGCTTCCTTTTGTCATGGGACAGAGGAAATCTGTCAGAGCAGAGGAGAACCACTTTTTATGAGCCTGGATTTGATGCATTTGAAGTTATGCCCCTGATTTCATTACAGTTAGATTTCATCCAGAGGCTAAATATCAAACAACTAAAATCTTCTGAAAACCTTCTGAGGTAAAAAAAGACCAGCTTTTGGACGATTTTCATACCACTTCAGCATATTAATGTATTATTAATGTCTCAGGTGCACAGATATCACATTTCTTTGCTCTTGGAGAGGAAAAAGGGGTAATAGGTGAAAACTGGTACTCCCATTCATTCACTAAACCCTAAAGCTACCCTATTTTAAGCCACTCATTAGTTATCAGCCACTGCAGAGTGATGCTACTTTGAGTAGGATGACAAAATGATAAGCAAATGCATTTGATCATCTGCCCATGATGTTTCTTGAAACAGTAACTGATGGACATAGAAGTGCCAAGCAAAACTGTCTAAATCTGTGGAGAGAAACCAAATTTTTCAGAAAAGCCTGTTTTCATTTAATACACCAGAAAGAACCAGCCCCATTGTTCATCTATATGAAAAAAGGAGACACTTAATATTGCCAAGGGCAGTGAGTCCTTGTACAGCTTATACAAGCAGCAGCCATTCAATCTGACATGGCTGGGAAATGGAATACTAGAATTTGTCCAGACTGAGACCAACTGTGAACTGATTTATGGGAATAAAAAAGATTGTGCTGACCTAAACCAAAGCAGAACGCAAAGACACCACCAGCCAGGTAATACAATCTTAATTTGACAGACTTATGCAATTTTAGAACTTTTCTTGTTCACTTTTTTTGAAATCAAATTATTAGAAAGTGGAATTTAATATGGATAAGTAACTAGAATATCATTTACCCTTGTCTTAAAATAGGCAAATAGCACAAATTACTTTGTGCTAATTCATATGAGAATTTTCTTCCTTTTCTACAAGTCTGAGATTTTTTTAGAACCCTTAAGAAACACAATTTCACGCTTAAGTCAGTCAGATCTTCATGTTTCATTTACGTTTCCTGCAAAACCATCAAGCTGTTCCAGTTTCACTTAAAAGGTTTAAGACCTGAGCCAGTAAGAAAATATGAAACCAGTTAAATTGTCCAATTACCTTTTTATTCCTTCAGCTCAGAGAAACTGATATTCCAAAACTTGGCTCAAACCCTATTTACATGGAAAAGGTAAAAGTTTTCATTACAAATTTTCCAGGGATAGAGGAGGTCACATTCACTCCTCTCTGTCACAAGAGCTCTAAGTCCTCATTCACCCTCTTGGATCTCAACAGCACTGACTCAGCTGGTTGAGAAGTCAGAATTTTCCCAAAATAATTTTGCTTAAGGTATCCTATTTCCATTGAAATGGATGTTTCAAGATCCTTAGTCTCCAAAAACTTGGCTACTTATAACAAATGACAACTTTAACAATTTGTGCCCCAAGTCCAATAGGTATTAAGCCTGAACATCGTCCAAATTCCATGTTTTAAATCTGTCATCGCCCTCTCTGCCCTCTGAAGATCCACCAGACGTAACCTACATTACTCCTAATATAGACGTGCAGACAGATGTTCTTCAAAATTAATAGCTAATATCTAGTTATCTTCTCCTATTTCCCCCTCTCCCAGACTTAATGTATGCATCAGTAACACCTATAAGTAGCTTGTGCTGAAGCCACAGAGCTGCTTTGTCCCCTGAGCAGAATAACAAAATAAATGGCTGTTTTCATACAATTCTTCCCAAGGTCTTCAGTGCATTTAATGGGTTCAGGATTTGATTTGTGCAAGGAAGAACTTGTCCTTTTACTAGTCAACATGTCTTGCTTGAAAATATGTCTAATGTGGCCATATTATATATTTTAACTTGCTGACATCTAACAATCGAGCAGTGGTCAGATTGGAAGCTCAAGGATTAAGCAGCACTTGTTTCATATTTCATCTTTCAAAACCAATAGAAAATGGCATGCTCTTCCCAGCTGTCTGTCAGTGAAAGAAAGGAAAGCTCATAAATAATAAGCAGTATTTTCAGTTAAAGTTCTCAGGGAGGAAAATCTAAAAGGGAAAATATAGATTAAATGGTGCTAATTTAAAAACAAACTCAATGAAGAGAAATATCTATACTTTCAGTGATCTGTTTTAGTAATTATATTTTAAATTCACTTAATTGCTCAAAACCAGGGGGAAAAAAGCATGTAGGAGACTGAAAAATCACCATAGAGTGATAACTAGTTTATACATACTGCACAAGTAAAGACGTACCCCTCAAATGGCTTAATTAAACTAAGCAATAATCTTTCCCACACCTGCTCACTCACAAAGCATAGCTTGTCAAAAAGGTCTCTCAGTCATTTAGTAAGATTTTGAAGACTATATGCTATGAGCTTATTTTTTGTATCAGAATGGCTTTCTTATGCTGCACTCCTTCACAGAGGTTGACTAGCACACTAGATAATGACAGCGCAGAAGAATTAATACAGATGAAGTCCAAAGCATAGAAATAGATAGAAGATAAAAGTACAGACAGAAGGAGTTCTCCTTTTGATTCTCCCCCTGTGTAACAGACTCATTGTTTCCTTTGCACCATAAATAGTTTTCTTTCTTAGGTAAGGTAATTCTCTATACATCTATATTTGGCACCAGCTCCCTGTATTTCCCATTTTGATCCTACTTTAGATACCATTAGGTGTGTCTTCTCAAGAAGCACTATTTCTTGATCTCCTCAGAATTACAGATAGTGCTGGGACAGTTCAGAAGTGCTACTGGTTATAACCACCAGCTATTTTTTCACTTGGGTTGCTGGGGATCTTTCACCTGACCCGTGGTTTAGCTTCAGTCACATCTCAAGCAAAATTCATAGATTACAACAGGACAAAACCTTTTTTATATTTAGAGCAGCATTCTGTATAAAGCTGAAAAGGAACCCATATTGTTTAGCTTAATGAAACACTTTCCTTATTTTGATATATGGGATAGAACAAATCCTTTGGTTCTTGCTTAAAAAATTTACATGGTTGCCGTCCTTCCTGTCTCCACCTTAAATGTTCTCCAATTCCATTCAAAATTGAGGATTTTTTCCTTCTGGGACCACACTGGTCTGAAAACAGAACCTTATATAAAAATTGTAATTTTATAGCACGTTATGTACATTATTTTTTTCTTTAAATATCTCCTCAGCTAGCAGATGAGGAGTTCTTCATTGCATCCATCTGGCAGCTAAATCAAAATGCGTTCTTTCTTTACCAGTTTTTGACGAAATAAATGTTACTTGCCTAGAACACTTTTTTATTGTATCAGGAACATGCCGTTTCTTCAAGACTAAAATGATTTCAAGAAGTTTCTACTTTTTATATGAAAATGAACTGTGCAATTCATGAAATTATCACAGTCAGTATGGGAAAAGCAAAAAATATCATATTGTCAGGTCATCCTTTCTGACTAGCTCTCCCATACAATTTATTCAGGAATATATTTCTCTAAAGTGGGGTCTTGATTTTGTGTTCAATGAGTTTTAACCTTTATCATTTTTTCTAATTATGTCCAGGCTGCAATTAGCTAATTAGAAATAGTACAGCCATTTTAAAGTAATTGAATTTGCAGTTATTGTCGTTGTTGTTTACCTACTGTAGAATTTTTCCACACTGTGTTCTCTATTAATATAGTGATACCCTATTTTGCATGCAAGAGGGTGTGGTGGAACCATTATGAAATTAATTTGTTTGATCAATGATCAGTTCGAGTTCATAGAGATTAACATAACACAAGCTTGAGGAGGCAAAGGGCTTAGACAGAATCAGAGGCTTAGACAAAATCAGAGTAGCCTACAACAGCAGACATTGTAGTAGGGCTCTAGAGATTACAGGACAAACTGAACAGGAGCAAAATGGGGGAAAGGGGAGGAAAGGGGGTTAAACAGTGTATTGATTGCATTTAGATAATGTCATGTATTTCTATAGTGCTTTACTCCCATGATCCACTAAATGGTTTGCAAACTTTAATTGAATGAAGCCATAAATCTTCCTGTGAATAGAGAAACAGAGTTACTATTCCACATATGATAAAACTAGGGAGCAGAAAGGCCAATAATAGGATTCCAGCTCTCAGGCACCATCACCTTCCTGGGCTATTCAAAGAGGATCGAGATGCCCTGCTGACTTTCAGCTGGACAACAGCCTTGATTCTCATCTAATAGATCCCTTATCTACCTAAATGGCTTCTAACCTGCACAGAGCAGCCAGAGTGGTACAAAACAGCTCATCTTTACTATTGCCATAGTAAGAGTGCAATGGTGGGACTGACTGAAGGTGCTAAGTGACAGCGACTGGAGCAGGAAACCTCTCATCTTCAGGGTTCTTATCTAGCAGAGGACAGATAAAGACGCAAACCTGCGGAGAAGAATCAAAAAGGCAAGATCTCAGCAGGTAACTGCAACAGTTCTTGGAAAATCACATCTGTTTCTCAAAAGATTGGAACTGCCATTGGTCAAACTCCATATTTCTACCAAGGGCCTAGGTTTGCTGTTACAGCTGTGATACAGCTGTCAGACTCCAGAAACAGAGCTCTGAACACATTATGCAATATCCATATGTCTTTCTGCATTAGCTTTCATGCTTTAAATGTTCATGCTCATATGGCATTCTGTTGAGTAAAGAAGGAAAAGGTCAAGTATGAACCAGAATAAATCTTTTTTCATCTTTTACCGATTCTACTATTGCATTTAGAAAAATAACCATTCTGCTTTCAATTACCAATAAAAAATATTATCACAAAGATTAAAGGACTTGATTACAGTCATCAATTAATTATATCACCTTGTGATAATATAATAATTCTGAGTATTTACACTATTCTGTTTTTACTCTAACAGAGCATCTCACAGCCTTCACTGTATTCTTACAGGTCCCTAATGGAGAAGAATTCTTCTACCCCACTTCACGGATGAAAGAATGTATAGTCCCCAGAGCACCACACAGCACAGCTGAGGTTCCAGAAATACATTAACTGTAATCAGAGCACTGCTTTGATTAAACTCAAATCAGATGTTTTTAACCTGGACAGTCTTGAAATGACCAGACTACTTTGAAGTCTGAACTAGTTTATTTAGTGTTACCCTAGATTCACACTTAAAGAGTTCAAATAACTGAAGAATAAAGAATTACATAGCAGAGGAAAATCCCCTCAATGTCCTAAGGTGTCTGCCTCCTTCTCTGTATGTTTAAAAAAGCCCAGATTTAATTTAGAAAAATAATAAACAAGGCACTTCTTGAGTGCCGAATTGCATGACTAATGAAAAGAACCCAAATAAAAACAACACAATCCTTTTCTAAAGCATCACAAGGCACTCAAGTGGTCTATCCTGTTTTTGTTCTCACACATGATTACCTCCCTGCCTACTTCCTTTCTGATCTGAGATTGCTAACTTAAAGCTTTGATGAAAAGATTTTACAAAAGATAGTAAAGATGTGATAAGACTCAATATATCAGCTTAGTACACTATCTTGTAACTGGGTATTTTTTCATACTCCTTTGTTCTCAGTAATGCTGAGAAGAAAAGCCTGGAAGGGCTTCTTCTAAGTACCCATTCAGTGTTTAAAATAATTTCAAGCAAGCAAAGATGAGTCTATATTTACTCTGCTCTTGACACTTGCCCATTAGCATAGGAATTGCCAGTAACCTAAATGTGAGCTGACTATCACACACATATTGGCTTTTACTCTTCAGCGTATGCAAATTATCTACTTATTAGATATGGACATGACATCCTTCAGCTAGTTTATACAAATGATTGAGTTATTCTCCCTGCGTAGAGCAGGGACATTGTTTAAAATTCACATAAAATATACAGCACCCTTCAGCTGCTGATCTTTTCAGAGTTCCTTTGAAATAATTCATTGCACTTTGTTCAAAAGAAAATAAAAATCCCAGAGGAAAAATTCAGAATAAATAAAATATTTATTTGGCTTCCTAGACAAACTAAAGCAAACTTGAGCAAGAAGCATTGATGGCAGTGGGTGAAGACTCAGAGAAAGGGGGAGGCTTGGCAGTCAGAGCAGTTCTTTTTGAAAGAGAGAGGTGGATGAGGGGAAAGAGAAGTTGAATAGAAAAAGACAGTGCACAAGTAGTGGTTAATACATTAAACAGTATAAAATCCTGATCAAAGCTGTCATGTAACATCAAAAGTCATGATGCATGAAAACTGAGGAACACACACCACAAGAAAGCTGTACCTGAGAGAAGCCCAGAACCGGTGGCCCGGAGAACACATCAGAAGTCTTCTTCTGACATTAAATCTCAGGATCTGGAAACAAACTACATCAGCATTTCCACACTCACAGCTTGTCAAAGCAACCCATGCCTCCACACTGAAATGCATCTGCGCTCCTTCACAGGGAATAGGGCTGCCTGCAAATACAGGACGTCCCTATGCTCCCTGGGGCAGGACTTTACACAAGGCATTTTTCCCTGTAGCTGTGTGGTTTAATCAGAGCTCTGCAACAGCATGTACCCACTCTGGCTACCTGGAAAAAGTGACAGGATATCCCCACAGATCACAGATTTACATGGCAATTCATAAAGTTTATACTGAGCATGAAGGTACAAAGTATACTTCTAGTACAGTGCATAGAAAAGTTTTGTTAGAGGTGCAAGAACTTGTTGATGTATGTTTTTGATTGGAGCATTTTCAGAATAAGTTTGACCCCATCAGAATCCCTCAGGCAATATGTGAAATGCCAGAGAAAGTGCCCAGCCAGATTTTACCTGTTTTGAGGTATGCATTCATCTGTTCTTCATCAGAAAGATGATTATTTAAACATTAGTGCCATATATATCTCAACGTGATATAAGAAACAAAAATACTGTGAAACCAATTGGTGTTGTTCTTTAGATAAAATAGTCCTTTCAGCATCAACATCTGCTAGTTTTTTTATTAGTCAACATCACAGTAAGTGACAGTCCTTCAATCAGACACAGAATGGGATCAGCATTTCATCTGCTCGGGGTGAGTTTCAACCACATGCAAAAAAGCACTGTAACACGACAAAACGTGAAGTTCCATGTAAAAATCCCACTCTGAAGGTTTAAGTGGTTATCATCTTTATGGTGCGTGTACTAAATGGACATTTGCCTGCAATTAGATTTAAATCAGAACTCGCTTCTTTGGGGGATTAAGTAGGTTGCGATGCTTCTTAACACAGGTTAGATAAGAATACTTTGCACTTGCACGTGAACAAATATGATACATGTGTCTGTGTAAAGATAATGCAAGCAATACTTCTAAAGAAAGAGAAATATGCTCAGAAGTATTTGTGCTGGTGTAACTTGGCATAGTATCACCAGCAGTAATTACGGATTTTTTTCTGTCGCAATCCCTTTTTATAATGTAGTCTCAGGCACATAGAGGTCAATAGCTCCCTTTGCAATGGAAAAGCAACTAATAAATACATTAATCATTTTAATCATGATTAGAGATTCCACAGATCAGATCTGTACAGATCGCATCCAAATGAAGGTGTACAAAATAGTACATCTGATGGATGACAAAATAGTCATCTAATTGCTCCTGCTCAACAAAAAATTAAAACCAGGGGAAAAAAAGAACCGAAACCGCTAAAACCAAAACCAAACAAAAAACACCCAGAAAAATCCCCCACCAAAGTAGTCCACTTTAATAATCATGAGTCAATGTTTCATTAACAAGGCTGACCTCAATTGTGGAACTTAAGACAGGAAACAATATGCACAAAAAAATAATTTGTTGCAACTGTACCTTGAACAAAAAGTCATTTCTGCTTAAATCTATCCCCAAAAGGGATTTTGTGTACTGTGGTGCTTTGAAACACAATCCTCAGTGCTTGAAAATGGCCAGGTCTTTGTCGCCAAAATGAAAACTTTTGATGCTAAACACTGGATCTCCTTGCACAAAGCAGAGAAGCAGAGTAATGCAGAGCCTAACACCAACATACAAAGCTTGCCAATGTTGTATATGTGCAGGACTTTGTTATCATTTTCCCTATTCTATCCCAGAAGCTTCCAAACTGATATTAACAGCAAAAAAAAAAAAAGGTCTGAACTGAGCTCCTATTACTTTTAGCAAGAGTGCTGCCATTAAAGAATGAAATGCTCTTTCTTTCAGTAAAACCAAATGCTGCAGGCAACAATAGTCATAATTAATAGAAAATTTTCAGTTATGCAAATGCAACTGTCTTAATTGTCTCTGCACCACTTATATTTTCAGGATTTGGATTAATTAATAGTACTTTTCATGCAGTAATTGCTGCTCTGGATTTTTGTACTGTGCACAGACAAAAACTGTTTCGATTGAAGTGTGGGTCTTGTAAACCAGCTGCTCAATCTTACTGTCAGAATCAATTTCTTATGTAAATAACCTGAGAAAAAGCTTTGCTATCTGAAGATGGAAAAAATAATTACATAAAATTTCTTCCATGAAACTTATTTCAGTCCTTAGTCTGGACTCCTGCAGCATTTTGTTCTTCCCTCCTCAAGGTATGAGCTAGAAGACCAAAAAGAGGGGAAATATCCAGAGATACTATTAGCGTACATAAAGCTGTGTGAAGCCCAGAATACATTCTCCAGCCATTCCTGGTTGAGTTTGTAATTTTTAGCATTGTACTCAGATTCATTTTATAGAAACCATTTTGTGAAATCACTTTTACTAAGGAAATCAAGGCAGGAAATCAAAAGAATGACTGAAGCTTTATAATGGAGAACAGGGAAGGGGAAAATGTACTAGGCTTGGCAGGGAGCCGATACTGGTTCTGTAGCCAGAAGAGTTGGCAGATGTGTAATATAGGATACTTTTCCAGTTGAAAAAGTCACACAGCCAATGAGGACAGAGAAACCTCCAAGCTGGGAGATTCATAAAGCAGAAAAATTCATGTATTTCCAAACTGAGGATACAGACAGAGGAGAGGTGCAACAAGGAGAATTTTCAGTTGCAGTAGATGCACATAGCCCTACTGAAGTAGAGCAGCTGAGAAGGCAGCCAGCACATTCATGTCACATTATTATATTCCTGTATCTGAAATTCACTAAGTTTAGAGCAGTTTGGACACAAGAACTAAAACTTTTTACTTCACTGTATATTCCCTTAGGGATCCGAGCCCAGAAATCACAGCACAGAAAGCCTATGGGGAAACACACCTGCTTGATTAGTGATTCAAATTTGTTGTGTTAGACACAGTTATACACATGTGAAACCTAATGCATACACATCAGGGATTTGTTTGATATGCAGAAGTAGAAACTATGTCTTGTATAAACAAAATGCAGACTGAAGAGTCTTGCACCTGGGCTTTAGTTTTGTTGTGGGGAGCACTAAGACTAAAACCCTAATTAAATATCCATACCAATGCAGCATTTAAACAAATTCAGTTTCAGACTGATGTACATGACTTCAGTCCTTTCACAAACTGTTTTTAAATGGATAAATTCAAGAACATAAGCAAATGAAAAAAAGATTCTTCTTTATTCATTAAAGACTTTTAGTGCTTCGTTAGTTTTGTTGCTATAATCCACTTCTGATTAGCCAGGTTGTTAAACAGCCATTGTCAAGTGCTGCTAAAGTGTATAAATTTCTTTTCGAGTACAGCAGTGCCATTTGAATGTAGTTGACAACATCTTTTCAGGTGTTATGGCCATGCCTGCAGAGTATAAACTGTGATTTCTTTATCACTCCCCTTTTTAATCATGTTTTCATATGAATGTTCATTTAGACATAACACAGTAAAAAAACCTGCTAGCATTTTAGGTTGCTTGGCAAAACTACCTTATCAGGTCAGGCTGATAATGTAGACCCAGGCAGATAACATGAAAAGGAGAAAGAAAGCAGAGGGGAGGGAAAGACATGCATTCTGACCCAGCGTTGTCTGCTGATGACCAGAGGGGACAAGAAGTAATGAAGCATTTACATGCAAAACTCCAGATCCCAAAATTTAGATTCCACGTGGTTCCTCAGGCTTAATTTCTCCCTGCAGGAGAGAAACCTCTAGCAACCACAACAGAGATTGCTAATACGAGAAGCCAGCTCCAACAACCTTGAAGAGGCATTAGCTTGTAATTTACCTTCTCATATATTCTTCTTGAATGTCTCAACCCCCCTAGAGTTCTTGCCTGCTCATCAGAGCTGTGACTTTGAAAAGTTAAAACCTCCCATTTTAGACAGGTTGTGTTCCTCAAATAAGTCAAATTTCTAAAATACTGAGAATTTGCAATTTAATACCCAAACCATCAGAATCAACAAAATCTTTCTCTGACTTCAGTGAGACTGTGTGAGGTGTGTCTTTGGCTGGAACTGGGAGAGAAAATGTGGAATATTTGGCTGTTATTGCCAGCACATAGCACCCAAAACAGTCCCTGCTGTCCCTTTAATCCAGGACCCATAGGGTCTCTGTCAGCTCCTCTTCCATCCCCAGATAGAGCTGCATGCAATCCAGTAGAGCAGTGATACAGAGAGCAACTAGTCGTTGTGTATGAAATTATTGCAAGTAGACTCTTATTATAATAAAGCTCAAAACCGAGCGTAGCTTTACAATTACTTACATTTTAAAATCTCAGGAGAAGCATTTTTAGTAGTCAGGTGTTTTTAAGAAATTAAAAGCAACTACTACAACGTGAAGGTGGGGAAAAACAATATCTGCTTTCAGATATTTTGTTTCTTTGCATCAAAACTGACATTCTGAATATATTATTAGAAAGTAAGGAATCTAATTGAAGTCTACAATGACCTTTAATTACATAAGTTGCATTCATATATTCTCAATTTAAATAGATTTGAGTTAAAAGACTCCTGATGTGTTTATCTGGCCGCACTATTTTCAACTTTTCTTTTTCAAAATCTGTCTCTATGAAGTCTTCCAAATTAATTCCCAAAGCAAAGTGACTGAGGACAGCTTATCAAGACCTGCATCCACCCGTACAGGGCAGCAGATGCCCAGGAGTTTGTAGACAGAAGCTTTCTGCCCTACCTCTTAAGGAAGCAATACTTTTTTTATGATGAGAACTCTTTAAGAGCAGATTTTACAAGGTGCAGTCATCAATATTAATGTATTCAGTTACAAAAGACAGGTGATCGTATCAGCAAGTCTTTGGGTGAAACGATTACCTCAAGAGCAGCATCCTGCAATCTATCACCCAAAAAGTCTCACAATTAGAGTTGCAGATGCGTAACACTAGCTTTGATATAAAAGGAAAAATTCGAGCTGAAAAATTAGACATTATCTCAGCTATTTTGTAGCTTGTTCAGTGGAGCCTTCTTTTTTGGAACCAGTACAATTTAACTGATGAGCAAAAGTAGCATAAACTGCTTAATGAATGAGTGAGAGACATGGCGTAAGCATTGCAGGCTTTTATTCTGATATTATTGCTTTAAATGCCTTTAAAGAAAGTTCATGCTTGGCTGAGAGACTCTACTTAGGATGGAGAAAAGAGAGACAGAAGGTTCACACACGTGCCAGTCTGAAGTAAGCACAGTAATTGGTAGATTCAGTAGGGAGGAAGGTTTTAATTCTTAATTTAGAGTAAAGGAATGAACTGATAACAGAAACAATTGGGGCAAATTAAAATTTTCTTTTACAGTTTCTTGGACAAGAAGCTTTTTTAAACAACCTGTAGATCTGTACACCCCAGAGCAAAGGTCAGGTACATACACTGAGTGAACAAGAACTAGCATGCGTTTGTATTTTTCTGCCTGATATCTTACCGTGTGCATCCCTTTTATCTCATGAGAGAGTTGACTGAGGAAAGCAATCACATGGTTTCAGGTTCTGTTAAAAGATCATAGGAAACATTTTGTACCATTTGTCGTGCACAATGGCACACCTGATCACAGAGCACAGCCTGCACATCTTCAAGCTTGGTTGCCGTCAATACAATCTTGCTAGAAAGAAAAAGTGAAAGTTTTTTGTTTTCTTATTGACCACTTTTCCAGAATTTCCATATACATATGTTCAAAGCAGTGTCAATTAAACATTTCATACTATACCCAGCCAGCTCTTCTGTCTTGGAATATAGGCTTATTTATAGAACACTCTGATTTCATAACATGTTCAAATTGCATGGCACATGATTTCAGAATCACTTGTGCATAATCTAAAGCTTCACAAATAAAAATATTGCTGTCTTGTATTTTACTTAATACTGAAAATCCCATGATCCCATTTTCTCTGTTACCATAGCAGGATAAAAGAATTCTTATAGTGAAACATTCTTTCCTGAGGAAACCATTAAAATGCAAGTCTCTGTATTTCACCAAACAAGTTCTGCATTCACCTCCTCAGAGTGGATCACAAGTTCTTTGTGTCACTTTGAGTTTCAGGAAACAGTATTTGCAGGGAAAATGTTCATAAAGGCTCTTTTTAACATACCCTGACTAATAGCAGCATTAAGGTGGAGGAAAGATCAATGTTATTTGAGCACAATTTGCTAACTGGGGACAAGTAACACGAGTGAATAGAGGAAGGTAGAGAACTACAGTAGAAGATTTAGAGTAGATTTAGGCTCTATTGTTAGAATATTAGATTGCTTAGAGCGAGTCTGGAAAATTAGTCGGAGGAACCAAAGCAAACATTTAGCTGAAAAAAGCCTGCAGCTCTCTGGTGTTGTATGTGATATAATTTTCTGAATAGATGAACTCAAGACAAGGTTCAAAATCAGGCACTTAAGTAAAATTAGATGGCAACTGAGGATACCGAGATGCCTAACTCTGTTGTCTCAATTTCCATGTGTCAAACTAAGATTCTTAATTTCATATTAAGAGGGACTCCTGATTCTTGACAATTTGGTTGAAATTTGGCCGCACCTAGCAAGCATAAATTTCAAGTCCACCCTTCTTTCAAAGCATTGGTTTTAAGTCTGTGAATTTTACTTGGTTGTTGGGGCAGGTCTATTAGATATGTGTTAGGGGCACTCAAGAGCATGAGTACATGGCTCTAAAAATACAGTTTCAGTTGCCTGCAAAGTCTGCAAAAAAGTGCTGTACTTAATCACTGTAACAAATACAACTCTTTCCTTGCTCACAAAGTGAAACAGTGTTACTGAGATATCTGAACTCTTTGATTTCAATCAGAATTTGTTAAATTTACTTATTATTATTGTAAAATGCAACTTATTAGTTACATTTAAAAATGCAATAAAAGTTGGGCTGAATCAGAATCAGAAATTCCATAGAAAAATAAAAAGCTGATCGAAATATACAAAGGCAAAACCTAAAACAGAGAAAAGTTTAGTCACCGCTCTCACAGAGATTTTTTTTCCTGAGGACATTAGTAATATGCAGCACAAGCACTGTTCAAAGCGTACATGCTCAGACTGAATTAAACACCAGAAATCAAAATGCTTCAACTATCAATGATTTTTCCCTGTAGGGTGGTAAAGATGAGGAGAATAGTCACTAATCTAAGAGTTTGAAACCAATAATACAAAAACTTTCATACAATACACTTTATTGCAAATCGTACTTTATTGCTTTTAGCAGAGTACTTATAGTGTGCATTTTTTTTCTCCTGAACTACATAACATCTAATTTAACCTCTTTCAGAATATAACCAGCATGAAAGAATACTGACAAATCTTTGGGTTTGGTTCAGAGCATCTCCATAAGCTGAATGAAAAGAGTCTTAGGGAATACTTGGTGATAATCAACCTTTCAACTGAAATTTTATATCCTCATATATAATTCCATTTCTGTGATCCAAGTCTCTATGAGATTTTACAGGTCTCAGGAAGGATTCATCGGAACCCGTTTAATTGCTAGAAGAGCTTATTAGAATCATTTCCACTTCACACTATGGCTCTGCCTACCGAAGGATTTCATGAACACAACTGCCAAAGTCAGAGGTCATAGTGTCAACACTTAATCTGTCCTGGTACTGAGAAACACAACTTGACTTCTCCCACAAACCTAAACCCAAAATAACTGCAACAGTGGCATCATGATATTAGCACATGCATGTTCCTAATGCTTACTACACTAAGACATACTTTATGCAAAGTCAAAGTTTCTTCACAGGACTGTAAGTTAGCCTTAATTATATCAATATAAGCAAAAGATGGTTTTTAATGGGTAAAAGCTCATCTGCTGCTGCAAGGTGAATAAAAAGGGTCCCGGTTTCTACTTAGAAACCCCCCAAAATTTCAAAAGCAGGGTTTTCTGCAGTAAAAAAATGTTTATGGATTCTTCTGCTTTTTGTTTATTCCTCAGCTAAAATCCTGTTCGAAATGTGACAGTTCATAAACATTTATTTGTATTTCTACAGACCTAAAGGTTTATGTCAGACTGTTGTAGAATTATTTAAGTGTGCTGCTCCTTCCTGCAGTACCTTCACAAATGGTGCAAAAGTTTTCACGTTTTTTTTTTTATTAAATGGTTCTAAAGAGAATAATCTTCATTGCACCATCAACAATCAGCTGCTGTAACCCCTTGACTGACTGCATATCTTTTTGCCATCTCATAATGCTTCCATTTCATGCCTTTATCCTGAACTCAGTAAGCAATTGCTGAAAAGAAATTTCAAGCATTAACTGTATGATGGCTCACAACAACATAATTACTGTAGGGTGGCCAGGTGCTGCTCCATGCAGCCTCTCGAGCAGGCTGGCTGAACATGTAAGTTTAGGAGAACTGGGGAGGAGAGGGCTCTGCCTCCACATGTCATCTGCTCAGCTGGTGTCAGCAAGTCCAGCATCACAAACTACAGGGGATCTATGTACTCTTCAGGGTGTTTCAGCACTCAAGCTGTATTCAACCCCAGATGTTGCTAATTTTGTAAGAAACGCCATTTATTTGAGCTGTCTAAGGCCTGAGATGTTCCTGCTGTTTCCCTGATGTGTTTTTACTGCAAAGAGATTTCACTAAGCCAATTGCAAGCTGTAATACATTCATACACCAGACTGTACATCACACATAACGGCAAAGTTATAGATGTAATTTGGATTGAATAGTTACCCAGTCCCGCTGTCTGGCAAGAGTTATCATAAAATGGTCTAAAAACGTTATTATGTGGTCATGCAGCATGACTGCATCATGTTTTTAACCTCTGGAAGGGTCATACTGGTGAACACAGGCATTGAGGTTGACATAGCAGAAAGGTGTGAGAAGCTACATACAGCTGAGCAAGGTCTCATGCTGAATGGAAGGGAACCATCAGCCCATTATTTGTGGCCTGTTAGCCATTCAAAACTTGTTTGTCAGGGGCATTCCTCCCCAGTAGTGCGCCTACCTCAAACCTGGGCCGTGGCTCATTCTTTGCACTCTCCTGTTACCTCTCCCAGTGTGATAAGGTACTACCAAACCGGGATGATTGCTCAGCTGGATGAAGTCAAAGCTTCTTAAACAGAGAGATGATTACATCCTTATCTGTAGCCCTTTTTCATTTTCCATTTTCTAGGCGTTCCTTTTCAAAATGCAGACATTTTCAGACAGGACAGTGCAGGTACAAGCTTTACCTCAGTGCCTGAGGCTAATACTACATTTCTAATGAGCACTGATCAGACATTTGCTTTTCATCGAGGCAAACAGCATAATTTCCATCTAGCACTAAAGTTTTATCTGTGTTGTGCCGGATCCTAAACACAGACTCTTCATTACTGACCATTTAAGCTGAAATGACTTCTTTTAACAATCTCTGAATGCCTGTCAAGGGACTTAAACACCTCAGCAACTCCTATTTATGCAAGTTGGGCAATGCAAATTTCACCATTGCATGTCTGAGTCCATTACTTTTTCCCAGTGACCTCAGAAAGCAGAACTACTTTCCTTGGTGGATGGACTTTTGAAGCCTCTTTCTTCCTACCAGAGATTAACTGTTTCACTTCCCTCGTTGCTCCTGCACATAGAATTCAATGAGGGAGACAAAACAACAACAAAAAAACCTCCAAACAAAACCCCAAGATCTCAAGAAAAAGCTCTGATATGATACTGTCTCTGTCTCAATATGACTTCCTTCCCACACAAGCAGCAAGAGAAGTCACTTCCCTGCCTGCCATACTACATGACTGATGTAGCTTTTCTATCATTTGGTTCCCTATCCCATCTGCAGTGCTCCTCCTAAATGTTAATTATATTTCACTGAAATCTCCTGCCTCTCTTGCAGTCCAGTTTAATTTTTAACAGCTTTCTACTTCTTAGAGTTCTTTTCTTGCATTTTTCCTACGTCCTTTTGTCACAACCTCCATTGCCAATCAACTTAATTCCTTCCATGCTTTTTCCTTCAGGAATGTTCCCTCTCTCTCTGATATTCCTATCCTCAAGTCCCCCATTCTCTCTCTACTCCTCTTGCTGTTGGCTGCCCTTTCACATCTCATTCTAGAAAAGTATCATGGGAAGATAGTTTACTCAGCTCCTACTGTTAGCTGGAAAAAAAATCCCTCAGAGCCAAATTAGCACATCAACCTCAGGCAATATGTTAAAGAATGCAAATTCTTCTGCCTGGCAGAGAGCACCAGCCTTCTTCTTGCTTCATGCCATGCTCAGCTGGATGCCAGTGCTTTAGAAGAGAAATGGAGCCCCATTAGAGGAAGTTCAGTAGTGGCCTGTAGCCATTTACACATACATTTAATATTAACAAAGATTTTCCCACAGACATGAATAGCTAGTATTGTCTATTAATGCAGATGCATGGGAGCCCAGAGCTGATGTTTTGTTTCTTGTTCGTTTTTATTAGCTGGAGAATTAATCTTCAGCAGGTTTAATATGTGACATCATAAATCTTCCAGAGATTTCAGAGGGGAAAACGTAACCTACTTGATGATTTGTATGGCTTTGATTAATAAAACACGAGCATTTTGATCACTAGCACTGCATCCTAATCACACAACTGTCCTGCTGAGCAATTCCTTTTAGTTACCAGTAAAAAACACAGGCAAGATATGGGTGGAGTAATGGGAAATGTAATAAGTAGTAAACAGATATTGCATATTTGTTCAGTTTGAATAAAATGATATGTCATTGAGATTAGGGTGTGCTTTCCCTCCTCAGATGGTCCTTAGTACTAGCATTCACTCTGCAACATCCCACTTAGAAATTTTGAGCTCCCTAACCCACAGTATACATTATCATTCACAAAGACCATAAACTTAATTATTTCTACTGTCACAAGGACCTTGCATCCTCCATTCACATGCCACTAGATTATACAAACATAGCTTATTTCCTCTCAGTGTTTTGGTGTGTTTCTTTTGCAGAAGGCATCATTTGCTGAGGCGAGCGGCCCTGGTGCCGGCAGGATCAGCAGCGAAACACTCCAGTGCACAGAGGAGTTTCCCAAACCAGGGAAATCTCAGGGAAATTGAAAGAGGTGCCAGGAGTCCACAGCTCATGAAACAGCAGCTGATGGGACCTGAAAGGGGCCAGGAGAAACGGCAACCAAGTCCCATGCATATATGTAAAGGAAGCCTTTGGGGAGTGCTTAGAAAGACTCAATCTTAGAGACCTTTTCCAACCTAAATGGTTCTATGATTTAACAGCTGAACAAAGAATTCATCATCATATCTCAGCAACAGTATTGTGACACATTCCTTCACCTACCATTTTTTTTTGCTGAAAGTCAGATTTTTTTTTCTGCAAGGTTTCATTTTCCTTTTTTCTTGGGACAAATGCAGATGAACACATGCAAAATGCCCATGAGAACATGGGCAGCAATCCTAAGTAAACAATGG
Source organism: Psilopsiagon aymara (assembly GCA_024733675.1). Lineage (NCBI taxonomy): Eukaryota > Metazoa > Chordata > Aves > Psittaciformes > Psittacidae > Psilopsiagon > Psilopsiagon aymara. The sequence continues at coordinate 24,225 of JANRGW010011737.1, forward strand.
GAAAAACTTCAGACAAGGTCACCTTGAACATATGAGTTGGAAAAAAATAATCAATTTTTCACATCAATTTTACAATCATTGAAGTATGTTTTCTAGTCTGTGTGCATTTCAAAGAGTTGTTCAAATGCTTCTAGTTTCAGACAAAAGCAATAGTGACTAAACTTGCTCTGTTTCTTAGGATCTTTACAAATGCCACAAGATCCCTGATTTTAATTATGATCTTGATGACCTAGAGTGATGTCATGAATCTTCATCTTTAGCAACAAGAATGTGACAGAGGCATCATACAAAAGATTCCTAAGAAGTCTTTTTCTGTGGCTCAAAGTCAATGCCATAACGTGAGAGTGCCAGCTCTGAGATAATTTCACTTCATCAGTAAAATTTCAGCAAGTCTTTCAGTGACTAAAGTTTGAATGCTCAAATTACTCAAGTTCTGTCTTCTCATTGCTGCTTGGCAAAACTCCTCTCCAAAACCATATGAAGGAGCTCTAGGGAATACTTTCTAAGAATCACTGCTCTGCTCAAGTATTTCAAGTGGCTTGACCTTGAGCATTACAACAGCACCTGGGGTAAGCTAGAGCATCTCCAGTAACACAATGCTTACTTAGCCATGCTGCTTGCAGCAGGTAAAATTTTCTTATCTGCTATCATTTTCAGTGGCAATAATTATGCTGCCAAGACTGCATTCTGTTGTGAAATTGTGTATTGGCTTAATTAAAAAAATGTACTTTATTCCAAATTCTTCAAATCGAGCTTTAAGTAAAAGCCAGAATAAAATAACTGCTTAAAGTAGCAGCAGTTTCATGAAGCAAGGGCTGCTGTGCTGTGCTATGGTTAATACAGTGTTACTCTCTGATCTCACTGGAAAGGCACACAGATCAGGTGCCACTCAGTGCAGAAGGACAGCAGAACATGGGGGAAAATAAAATCTATTAAATGTTCAGAAATATTAGCACAAACCAAGAACCACAAAATAATAGGGCTAGAGGAATAAGTAACAAGAGAAATATTTACACAGAGAACACCTGTGTTTCCCTGTTATGACTGGTCATAATTTCCTCAGTAATGTTCCTTTCAAAGTCATTTATTGTGGAGCCACAACTGAAAGTGTTACTGAGGCTTCTTGAAGAATAGGTTGCAAATACTGAAATTTTCTTTTTCTTTTCCACTCTTCATATTCTGCTTCTCTGACCCTCCATCTGAGCAAACATTGAATTGGAAATGTTCTTAAGGTAAGGTTCTTTCTACTTTAGACAATAAAACAGTTATCTTTCAATTATATTGTTGAAGTCTATACTCTGAAAACAGTGATATGCAAGAAGAACAATGATGGCAACAGACATGGAGAAGAAATATAAAATAGTTTAAAGGCTGTCAGAAGAAAAAATAATCAAACCTTAAATCTATAAATCATGTTAACAAAAAAAGGCATAGAAAACATTGATTATCTGACTGATTGATAACAGAAAAAAACATGGGAGCTCAGAGACACGGTCAATACAACACAGATAAAGCAAAAAAGAAAACATATCTCCCCATTGCCTGTTTCTAAAAATCCTTTTTGCACAAACAGGCAACTTTGAACATCATCATAACGTAGCAGCATGGACTCAGGGAGTAGTTTTGTCACTTACAGGAAAAGCCAAGAAATTAAACTGGAGCCTATCCTGCCAGCTGAGCTCAGCCACAAAGAAAACTTCCAATTTTAGACTCAGAGAGCTGAGTTCCAATGTCTACCAAGGACTGTCTCAGGAAGTCGTGTTACAGCCACATCCAATAGTTTAATTTAAATTGTATTTATTTGAGAGAAAAAGAGGGAAAACCCAACTATTTTGTACAGGTGCTTTTTCCTCCCATGCTGTATGGACATAAAATTGTAAAAGAGAATAAAAGTTTCCTGATAAAAAGAATTTTAAAGAAACTTGAGTTTGATATGTAGGAAGCTTCTCAGCTAACTGCAAAAAAGACTTTCCCTGAATAGTACAGCAAAAAATTTATTTTGGTTCAATAAAACCCCAGCAAATATGAAGTGACCTTAGTTAAAAGTCTACCAATATCTTCCAAAATACATTAAATCCTGTTGGTGAAGAATCAATAACTGTTATTTCTCTTGCTTTTGGTTTATGGATGTTTAAAGATTCTATCACAACGATGACACCCTAAAGCAGCAACTTTTTAATAAAGCAAGCGTATTTCCCTAGCAGGGTTTGGACTGTACTTTCTTGGCGCTTAAACATGTTAGGGACTGTTTATTTATCATTTCTAAGAATTCTTTTGATATTGAGTAATTGTCCCTTTATGATATTGCTCCTGAAGAACCAGAAAAATCTGGAGGAGAAAAAAGGAAGGGCTGATAAAAGAGATGCTGATAATTCTTCTTTCTTTCATCTTCTGGTGTCCAGTGCATTAGACCAGGTTTGACAGGAAAGCCAGATGACTCAAAAAGTCGATATAAGCAAATCTTCCTCCTCAGCCATGGATGGATGAGCAGGAAGGCACAGATCTGCTCCACCAGCTCAGAAAACCAAGGGGGACACAGAGGATAGTGGATGTTCCTCATTTCAAGGCAAATGCGTTCATTGTGCAACTCCTCTGCCACTTTAGGAGACTGAGAAACATAGTTTATGTTTCTGTGACTAGTTTGTACCCATTTGTTTCTGGTGTTATCCAGCAAAAGAACTCCAGAGCTCAGCAGGATCCAGACTGGTGTCCTGTAACCAAGTGACACCCTTGCCAATATGAAAGGCAAAAGAATAGGAAAAAGACTGTAACCACTATTGTTAAAGGGAACAAGAAAATAATCCAGTGTAACTTTTATTCTAAACCTATTGAGTCCTGACCAAGGAAACATAAGCAATATCCAGGATTTGCTATCCCACTTAACACAGGAGACATCTGTTCTTAGTATGTGGCAACAGCAGGCCAAACATCACTGTTTAACAACTTCAGCTCTCTCCATCCATCATTTTATTCATCTGTCAGACTGAATTATTCATTATCGCTCTACCTAGCTCACATGCTGTAGCTCCACTTATGCAGACAGTTTATCATTCACCAAGTTTCAGCCCCTAAAAAACATTAGTGGAGATGGAGAAAATAACATTTCCATACAGAAACAATAAGCTTTTACCTGTGTTACCCATGGAGGAAAATTCACTTTGACAAGCTACAGCTTGAACTCTATGAGCATCTTAAAGCATCTTGTAATCAAGCCTGCAGAGCACTGTCTGGCTATTAACATGCTTTTGAAGGACAGTTTGTAGTTATTTTGTTTCAAAGTCTTATTTTAGGACAGATTTGTCTTATCGTGTTGATAACAACAGACTACCAGGATGTGCCCATTATAGCTCTTTGAAATCTACTTTTGAGCAACTTCAGAAAGCTGATCGGCATTTCATGGCAGCATTTTTTTGATTTCAGCACAAAACAAAGACTTGCCGCTTCTTCCCCCCCACATTCCTGTATCACAGTAATATTAGTTATGAACCACAAACTCCACTGCCATTCAGGAAATCTTGTCACCATGTCAAGTCACTACATGAAGAAAAGACTAGCATTAAACAGCACAGTGAAATAGTAAATGTGTATAGCTTTTGACCATTTCCCCCCTTATTTCTAGCTAGGTGCCATCCTGTACTTGCTAACGTCCCCTTAATATGCATTAATTATGCTGGCACTAAAAATGAGGAATTTCCTCTAGGCAAGAGATTCCAAAGCAGCTTGGAGACTGATCTGAGCTTACACCAACACTGAAAGACAGGCTCAGGAATCCAGAACAAGAGAGCTGACTCTTTCTGTGAGTCCTTGCTTTGCAACAAGAATTTTCTCTTGGTATACCTTTAGGAAACACTTGCTCTTTACGCCTCTGAGGAGAGAGCCTGTCTGCACAACATGCACACCAAGGAAGAGCAGACAAGCTTCAGTTTTACTTCCTGGTGCTTCAGTCTGACATGCCTGGAAGGAAGAATTGCATTAGATTCATGCTCTTTGATTCAGACACAATTTGATTTCCACCAGAATGCTCTTAAAGCGCTACTTTCCAACATTTCATTAGAAGAGCTAACATCAAAAGTTTATCGTTCCTGCTTACGCAAAACACTTTGGGATGCCATTTATCTGAAAGATAATCTATAGAGAGGGATATATCTTTCTATTTCATGTTCTCCAAGAAGCCAGAATCATTCCAGAGGAAGGACTGCTCTGAAGGCCAATTATGTATTCCTGCTGCAGGTTTTATAACAGCAGCATTTCAGAATACAGCAGCAAAAGCAGCACAACTAGGATGAAGGGTCTGTCAGTGTTTTAAAATAAAACACTATCTGTACAGGGTTACAGCACGGTTTGGGCGAAGCACTGTGATGTTATGGACAAGTCAGAGCTGGGAGAAAAATCATTTGACAGATATTAAAAAAGTAACCCTATTTATCTGGACATCTCTCAAAGAGAGACCACGATACCAAAACCACTGCTTTATTTTGTTTCACTGCTTTACTGGAGAAACATCCTATAATTCCGCATGGAATTTGTGTGCCTAAATGATCAGTTCCTTGTTATGTGATAAGATTGAATGTCCAGCCGTAACTGGAGCACATTAAAAGAAGTCCAGCGCAAAGGACTCATTTTGTAATTAAGGTAAAGTTTGTGCACTTCTCATCTAGGCTGAACTGAAAGCCTGAACACTGGTTACTTGGCCCTTACAAAGAGAAGAATATGTCTCCCAGCCCCAGGGCAAGCTAAAACATCCTTAGCTGGAGATGGGATGGAGATGTATCTAGAGCTGAGCCATACTTCTGTGAGAGAAGAAGATCAACTTCTCTGCATTTCCCTCCACCTTAAAAAGCCCATTTCTTGAAAGAAAATATTCCAGGAGAACTGGCAGTATGATGTTTCAGCAAGTTGATTGCAAAAGCTTTTGATTTTTGTTGTATTCCCCCACCTTCCTCAAAAATTCCTTTCCTAAAAGTATTTTCTAGAGTTTAAAGAATCCCACCTCTTTCTTCTCAAAAGTAAAACATTCGCTTTATTCCACTATTCAGAGAGAAGGAAAGTTCAGAAAACTCCTGTGGGTCAAATGTCAGCTCCCTTTGGGCTTCTCTTCTCTTGCTTTCAGTTCTCCAAACAGTGATCAATATTTGGTTTAAAACCCAGCCCAGAGTAGGTGAGTTAAGGATGGAGTTTCATTAATTGAATCCCTCTGCACCCCTTTCCGCTTGTTTGCTCAGATCAAATCTTTGAGGTTAGCTGAGCCTTAAGTTTTGTGTGCATTTGTTTTAAGAATCACGTAACTTTGTGTTCTCCACAGAAATGACAGTCTTAATTAGCACAGCAAGTAATGAGATTAAGTTAGAAGATGGCTCTTACTCATCTGTTCACAGCTGATCTTTGATGACCCAGCTTGAACAATGATATAGACAATCAGGAAACTCTTGAAGGTTCAGAGGGGAAAAAGCCTGGGACAGTGCACTTGATCAATGTCACTGTGAGTGTCAAGAGATGGTCATTATTGCCCTGTAGATTTATTGCTTAGGTCAAAGCAAATTACTTTCTCTCTTCTCAAGATTTTCCCTGGCTACATTTTTAATCTCTACCCTTGTCTCATTCTACTGCCCCCTCTGCTATTTTGCAGAGCAATTGTAGGCTCACACAGGGGACAAGGGAGCCTCTTTGGCCAGTGGAAAGGCTGAAATTCTAGGAAATCATCTACTAGCAATCAGGATAAAGGTATTTTCCTTTCCGTGAGATTATTCTACTTTCTCCACTGACACACAGACTCATACCTAAAAATAAAGAGAAGAGCCATTTGTTTTGCTTACACTGCTTTAGTGGCACAGATGTGATTATATTTAGGTGAGAAAGCCCCTGACACAGCAGCTTTTTAAAAAATTATATAAACAAAGGGCTGCATTGCCCAGAAATAAACATCCAGTAAAAATGAAAGATGAGGATTTTTATGAGGCATTTGTACTGAAATATAACTAAAACATACACTTCCAAGACACATCTTCAAGTACTTCATGGGAAAAGACTGCACATCGCTAATGCACAAGTGACAGTCATCCCTTTGCAAAAGCCTACTCATACTACTGCACTGCAAAATCCAGGTTGAAGGGAAGAGTCTTTCTTGTTTTCAGGTCCAAAGAAACACCCTTCCCACCACCCTCTCTTTACTTTTACAAATATACGCATAGATTCGTTCATTTCTTCATTCATGGAATGAAGCATGGAGTATCACAAGAGCTAAAGAGAGCGAGCCTTTCAAAACAAAGATATGTTTTGTTAAACCTGAGGGAAGAGAATACATATAACATACATCTGAATACAGTTTCCTTATTTCTTTTGTGAATTTTCTGCAGTTATTCAAATGAACAAATCCTATTACTTGTCACAGGGTGCTCCGGGGAGCACTCGTACAGCAGTGAGTCCTGCCTGTAAATCTCTGACTTAACCTGCAACACCATTACTGCCAGCTTCCTGTTTCCCTTCTAGAGGGGAGATTGCATAAAATCTCTATTGACTTTGGTGGGAGAGACAAAGACCTAATGGGAAAAAAGTGAAACATCAAAGCTGTTATTATAAGGAAGAGATTAAAGGATAGCAGATAAGTACTTAAAGGCATACGGTCTGTAATTTGAAACACAAACAGTAACATTACCAGTCAGGCTTTCAAAAATCCTGGTCTTTGAACTGTGTACCTGTATTTCCGACTTTACAAATGATGCATTGTAAATATACTGCCAGAATTTTTTACCTTGTAAGAAAGTCTTCATGTCAGGCAGATAATGCAAAATTTAAAGAAACCTCATGAGGGTGTTAAATCCTGGAAGTGTAATCACAAGAACAAAAAAATTTAACCGTATTTCAGAGTTTTTCTACTAAGTTATGATGAACATCAAAAGCTTCTAGCTATTTTTCTTTTGTCTAAATTTTGAGGTTTATAACTTGTTTCCATTATCAGTTATGGAGATACTGTAAGCACAGATGAACTAAAAAACCACAATGAACTAAAAAAAACCACAACCCAAACCTTTCAGAACCACTACAATGTCTTTTCTCCAAAGAGCAACTTTTACATATAAAACGTGAAATCTCTTTGCTATTCAAGTTGAGTAGTAACAGAAAACCAGCATCGATGATGATGATGGCTGAAGAGCACTTAATTCCTTACTGACCAAACATCGGGAATGGAATGTTGGTCTCAGGGATTCTGTACCTTTACATTAACAGCTGGTGTCACAAGTTTGCTTCATCATATAGACAGGAGTTTTTCAAAATGAATAGTGGAACAAGATTTGCTTCAGTATATAGTCCAAATTTACAATGTTTCCGCTTTTCAGAAGTTGTTGTGTCCCATATTTGTAATTCACTGGTGACTTGCATTGACTCTTCGGTCATGCTGAATCAGTACATCCACTGCTCACCTTTTGGGAACATTTTGGCAGAGGTTTATGGCTCACTAAAGTAAAATTAAAGACAAGAACATAAGAAATAGATTTATTTAAAATGCAAATGAAGTGTAAATTGGCATGAAAGAGATCTAAGCCTAGAAACTTAGTGTCCTGCTGATGTTGAGGAATAAACATGCAGTATATAATATTATGCATTTATTCTATAGGTAGGTTGGCTGTGTTACTAAATGCAAAAATGCTTATTTTCAGGCACTTATATGTCGACAATCACAAAACTACAAAAAAGCACAGTAGGAACTCTCTGCTGCTCTAATATATGGTAAAATATGGTGGAGTTATTTGAATTGCACAGAAGGCTGGGGAGCAACGAAGTGGACTTGCAACTGGATTGTGTAATGAAGTCCATGGGGTTGGGTAGACATTCAGAAAACAATATTAACATAAAAAAAATTATTAGAAAGGCAAGGCCTTAATTTAGTAATAACTCTCAGATTTTAGAACATACATACTTTTGCATTATAAGAGTGAACTTTTCTACAAAGTTTCAATAGAAAGTAGAAAAGAATATCTTTGATAAGGAAAGAGTGTACTTTTTAGGCATGTGTGCACTTCGTAACGCCTTTTAACATTGCACAGCATCAGGAAAACATAGTTTTGGTCATTTAGTAGCATTTCTATTTTTTTGCCATGCTTACAAAATGCCAATGAACAAATTGGTTTCTAATCATCAGAGTAAGAAGATTCTGCAACAGCTGTCTAGCAATATTTACAGAGATAGGAAACCAAACTGAGTTTTGAAAACTGATCACAATATTTTTATGAACAAGATTATGTCATATGATAGGGAAATACCAATTACGCAGAAGGTTGCTTTTGATGCAGTGGGCCCAGGTTATCTTTTATCCCTGAGTGCAGTTTTCTGAAAGCTCATTATACCCATCTTATTAATTTATCCAAGCAGACAGTTCGGAGGAATACGAGAAAGAAAGCAGCTGCGGATGGCACACCTGCACACCCACCAACCCAAGGGCCATCTGCATTTCTGAAATGGTAGCTTCATTGTCAGAAATACCCAGAAACAGGAACCAAAGTGTAGCAGTGCACAAACAATACAATTTGAGCATCTCAAGCAACAATATTCCCACCACGAATTGGAAAGTCTTGGAGCTTAACATATACAACTGGGATTTTAGTTTGGTACATTACCAAGAGAAAGGCAAACCTTACAGAGCCAGATGGAAAGCTCCCACAGTCTTTCTGGATGTATTGGTTTCAACTAGCTTAGGTATACAATTACTTCTCCAGTTTGTTATGTCCTAAGCTCATTCTATTGCTACATCATATACCCCTCTGAAAAAGAAAATAAAAGGGAAAAACATGAACAGAAAGAAAAGAAGAGCACTATTAGTGCTCTTTCCCTCCCTCAACTCACAGTTTGGCCTCCAGCTAGCAAAGCACCACACCCCTCCAAAAGACATAGTGTGTAAGCAGCAAAAGAGGAAGCACAGGCCCCCACAGCCATGTTAGCTAAGTAACAGGCTCCCCTAATCACTCGTGATGCAGCACAGTCCCACATCACAATCCAATCATCACAAGATACCCCCGACTATTATGTTTCTCAGCCCATCCAGAATACTTCCAGGTGACTTCATAAGCAGACATCATTAAATAGCACTTTAATTACCCATTTGATTAAGACAACAGCATGCCTAGCTTTTAAGCAGTGAATTGTAAACAAAAGCAAAGAAACAGTATTGACAACACTTATAGCCTCTTTTGTTCTCAGCTCATTAATCATAGTCTCAGGATAGGGAGTTGAAGAACAACTTGGCAATACTATAACTTCAGTAAAGCTTAAGGAAACAAATAACTGTTTCTTTTTTAAAATGTATAGATATGCCTTCAGCCATACTTCAAAAATGGTTTAGAATTCATTCCTAAGCCAGAAACTGCAACAATACATCTTATTATTAAAAGCGAAACAGGGATTCTGCTGCCAAATAAATCTCCAGTAGTACAAAGTCCTCCAGGACCATCTTCTGTTCCACCTCTGAGTTTTTTTTTCATCACATGCTGCCTAAGGCCCAATTCCTGCAGTAACTTTGCCCACCTTCACAGTCTCTCTCCTCCACCTCCTCTCTTCCACTCCTATTGTTATTTGTTAAATCATTTTTGTCAGGATAATTGGACTTTCCAGAGCTTGATGCACCAATTTAAGGTGAAAGGGATATATTTACTTTCTCACACAGAGCCAGTGAATCAATTTCCCTCCTGGCAGCCTCCCTCTAATAAAAATATTTTTCTCTCTTTTTATTTAAAAGCTCATAAATACCTCTTTGGTAGAGAAAGTCTCTAACCTTTGTGCCTCACTGCTGCACCTTTGTGAATGTCAAAATGAACTCACCAAAGGTAGAGACTTCAGAAAGATGAATTGTGTATTTAAACAAGTTTGCCTTCAGCACTCCCTTCCTTATTTTGCCTTCTGCAGAGCTCACCCATTGCCCTTCTGATGGCATTCCTTCCTTGCTCCCAGAGCTTTTCTGCATGGAGGTGAAAATACCAGAAGCAAAAGAGTTTTTCTTCCTCCTAAACATAGAACACAGAAAAATATCTGCTAATGACAACACATAGTATTTTCTGCTTCCTGGCTGCCGGAAAGTTTGTGATGAATGTCATCAGGACTGGATAAATAACAGGAAAAGAAAAGCACTTCTACTACACCCATTGCACAGAATGCCAAAATGGTTAAAAGCTGGAGAATGGATTAAACTCACTTCTTATACCTTTTTTCCCCTGTACCCTTTTTAAATTTCAGAGTTATTAGGATGGAATTACAGTATGCTTATCTTTTTTTTTTTTTTGTAAGATATTACAGCACTTCAACAATGGTAAACTCATTTATCACAAATTTTGTACTGTGACTTAAAAAAGAAGCTTTTTTTTTTTCCTCAGATGACTAAAGAAGCTTTACCTTTACATTTGTCATAAGGAGAAGGAATGGCAAGAGCAAGTGGACAACCGTGAGTTACAAGAAACTCAGATCTCGGAGTCTGCTAAAGTAAATCCCCATCTGGGCACATACATACTTGCCTGGATATTGAACCCCTAAATGTACCTCTGGTCCTTCTTCACCCTTTCTCCTATAAGCCCGTGTTTGTCTGCACAAACAGATGTAAATCCATCTTGCCTCTTACTAAGTGTCAAAACTCCACCATTGAAGTGATACCTCCTTAAGCTGTTATGATATGGATTCCAATTTAAAACACTTTTCATTTTTAGGAATTCCCTTGGAGATTTCTGGAACTAAGCTGGAAAAAGTCCAGAGAAACTTGACCAGACTTTGAAGTTAGTCATTCCTTTTGAGCATGAGGATGGCCTGGAGACCTCCACTGGTACCTTTTGACCTGAATGTTCTTCTGTTCAATCCCTGCCATAGATGTCCAAGGGGACTCTTCAACATGGAAGCAATGAATACCATCTGGCACTGACTGTATCTGCATCAATATTCCAAAATAAATTAGCATTTGTTAAGTAATTGCAATTGGACCTGTGTGTTGGGAATGTGAATGCTACTGTGCATTACCTGTGAATTACTGTCTGTGAATTTGAACTGGAAAGTGATGTTTCTCATTTTTGAAAAAGTTAAGAAATCCGCACTTTTACATGGAAATATGAATAAATTCTGCAAGTAACTATATAACGAATCCATAAGAAATTACTAACTATTTTAACTTCACTTTTTTTTACTGCTGTGAAAAACCAGGAAAACCAACCTCTAATAAAGATTTTCTTTCCCAGATATTTGATTTTGTACATGCACACAGACATATATCTTTATATCAGCTTGCAAATATTGAGTTCTTCATTTTGCGATGTGTCTCAGCATGTTGCTAGAACAATAAATAACTTATTCAGAAGATCTGTCCATGCAAGGGGTTGGTTTTTTCTTTGTTTATTTGTTTCCCACAAACAGAAGAGATGTATTCCTGTATAAAAGCAAATTATATTTCTCCTAAGAGATCACTTTTATAGAACTGTTTGCCTTTGGTGCTAAGGTGATGCCTGAAATTTTCCACCCGCCCTTCACCGATTAAAGCCTATCGTTGCACTTCAGAGCAGTGTTCACTTCCAACAAGTGTATAAAATGAAGACAGGTTGTAGCTTTCTTATTTTTTTTTTGTACAAGGTGAAATCATTACAGTAATGCTCTGCAGTTCCCCTTTCTGCAGCACTCGAGCAAACACCTTCAGCTGCCATCAGAGTGACTTACTGACACTTGTAAGTGCTTTTAGCTTCTCTAATTATTCAATTATTAGACGTATTTCACTTAGCCAGGTTCATAGCTCAACACTGAGCCAAAATCCTCATGCCTGAAACTTCCCTAGAAATGAAAGGAGAATGCAAAGTAGTTACTTCCATTGCGTGCCACAGTCTTCCAGAGAATTTAGTTTTTTTCTGCCAAAACATTTCTACTCTTTGCTGATTCTCAGAGGTGTTTCTCAAAACAGCCTTTTCTGAATTTATTGGTTTATTTTTTTCTATTCTTGATGCAGGGATCAGCTTAATAGTGGGCAATACTTGCTGGAACTGCACCACAAGTAGTTGAGGATTGTAATTGACAAAAAAGTTCAAAAAACAACTTAAGACAAACTAGAACAATTTGCACAGTTAAGCAAATAGAGGAGAGACATTGCACAGTGTTTAATGAGTTTTTCCCCAAACACATCGAAAGCAAAGAGTAAAATGCACACTAGGTGACACGGAGGTATCATTAAAATGGAGCTGAAAAAAAAAAGCATTGAGGATTAGGCTTAAATTTAAGTTAGTTATGGTATCATCTGCTGTACCCTTTTGCTTCAAGGCAGCTGCCAAGCAGTTCTACTGCAACACTAATAAAGGTGAAGGGGAAGTGGCAATAGGAAGGATTTATAATGTTATGCAAAAAAACCCCCCGAAGCCCCAAGTTAACTGAGATTAAGCCATTAACCCCACCAAGTTTCCATATTTATTTGCACTACACAGAGGTCAAGGGTGTAATAACCATTTTATTAGTATGGATTTGAAGTCCTTTTGTAAGTCTGTGTCATAGCCTTAATGCTAAGTAGATGTACAAGTTCAAAGTGTTAACTATGCATTCAGCAGAAGCAGAAGCAAAACATAATTTGGAATGAGGTGCATCATTGCTCTCAGTGGCCTTTCCTAGTTTAATTACAAGTCCCAACTTTGGCTTCTTGATGTAGTTCCTGACATATTTTTCATATATTTAACTCCAAGCTCTTTTAAATGTTTGCTGTCATAGACAGTTTACTCTAAGATAATTAATATCCTTCACAAGAATACATTCTAACACATATACCGTCCCTGTTTTTCATTAAACAGAGTACATAGAAAACAGCTCATTGGCATTTTTACCTCTAAAAGTGCCATGCTGTTTGACCCTTGCTGCACTTCCTTTTGTGCAAGTGGACATTTTAAAACTTAGCAATAATAATTTAGAACAGGAAGGAATCAAAATATTCATCTACTAAAAATCGTTTCTAAGTTTTTGCCTTTATTTCCCACATCCACTGTGTATCACAAAAGGTACATAACTGTCGAATCACTTGATTTTGAAGGAAAACATTTTTTATCAAGTTTCTTCGTTTTTTATACCTATTGAAGCACATCAAAACACACAGTAAATTGAAAGCTCTGAAACACATTAGAAAACTCCCTCTTAGTTGTCACGCTTTTAAAGAGAAAATTTAATAAAAACAAGAAACAAAATTTTCATAAAAGTGTTTTAAATGTGGGAAATGAAAGAAGTGAACACAGTTTGATAAATGCTCCCAATTGCGCTCAACAAGGATTTTATTTATGAAATTTGTGTGAATTTTGTATTTGTTTAAGAAAAAAACAAAAGTTTCATCTATCCAATAGAAAAAAAAATGCCAACAGTTTTTCAACACTAACGTGGTTTTGAAAGTAAATAAAGTGACTGTGACACACTGAAAGCCTAAACAGCAAGCAATAGCGTAGCATGCCTGACCACATCTATGCTATTATGATTCGTTAAATGAATTTGCAAAATTAGCTGTGACTATGCACTGCAGAATGAGATTTCTATTTAGGGAGTGGGTTCAACTCAGTGCAGAACTAAGACTCAAAAATAGATTGGTATACAGACCCCTGCACAACAATTGGAGCTTTACAGTAAATATTTGCCGAAAACAATTCCTTGGGTAACATAATACATCTGTTCTAATGTCTCCCTCTTCACAATAAACTGGCTGAAAGTGCAGCATAATAACCATCGGCCAAGAGTACTGCTGTGAACCTGAAATGATCAACATGTATATCATGATTAAGACTAACTGTAAGAGAAAATTAGAAAAAGAGCAACCAGATTTAAAGCCAGCACTCCCACTTAAACAGCTGTTAGTATAATTCCAGTTCTGCACATTGGAAAGTTATTATATAAAAGATATACTGTGGTGAATATGAAAAATATTATTTGTGTTTGGTGTTAACTAAAACATTACTTCAGTAACGAAATTCCTCAGGCTGAGTATTCATTGGAATGATACGTCTCATTGCTCAGCAGACTTACGCTACAAACTGAAGCCTCTTTTAAGCTTTAAGAAAAATATTCATAAAATCAGAATTGTCCTATTTCCTCCAAAGCCTGAACTAAGTAAACACTTAGCTCCCAAAACCCCATCTTTGGCATTTTGTCACTGTTGTTGTACATTCCCTGTAGTATTTGAAGATCTTCCTTCAGTAATGGAAACAAACATGTTCTTTGCTCTTTTCCAAGTTTGTAATAATTTTTTTATCCATTAGAGGTTTCTGTCTTTTAGACAGCCACTTAGTAATTAGCAACAAGCTTGCTGTCAGTCAGCGCTTGTGCCAAGGCACTGGTAGGAGATGCACCACCACCTGCAGCACCTATACAATAACCTCGCTGGACAGAACTGTGGCCAGATGCAGGCTAACCAGATTGAATGAACCCGGTTGGCAGCACAAAGGTAATCTCGGAGTGCCTGGCCTTGTTCAATACCGTGATTGCCATCATAAGCAATGGTAGTTATTGACTTGCCTGATTTCACACACAGCCTCGCATCATTAGGGAAAGTAGAATAATTTTAACTAAAGCCTCCAGTGTGAGGATTCTGCCCACAACATGGCATTTGTCAGATCAGTTATTAGCATCATATTATTTGGTTTGTCAACATGGTGGTAAAACTTTTTGTGCTGGCTGCGGGTTTCGGCGTTTTGATAATGTATTTGAGTTCCTAATGCTTCCATATAGCTGAGGAAAGAGGCAATACCAGTCAGCTGAAATGGAAATTACAGCTATTAGGAACTCCATACTTTACTACGATAACATCACACTTTTGTACAGTGACATGTCCTCTTTCTACTGCTAAGCAGGCTAACCAGTCCTACTCCCATGCAGCCTCCCTGCACTCCTGACTGATTAGGAACCATAAAAAGTGGATGCACTTTCAACCTTGTTCACATATTTGCTGCAAGCAAAACCAAGAGAAAAAATAACTATGTTCAAAACCAGAAGGATATAACACATGTCTGGAGACAGGGAAGGAAAAAAGCCCAGGCTTTCACGAATATTTGTTAACAATGCCAATGGCTTTGTGCTCCCTTGGTGAGCTTAAAAAACACGAGTAAGCTCAGAACATCATCAACCTGAGCTAGACTAAATCAATACTGGTAAATATTCTCAGAAGGTTAGTTTCCCATTCCTACTACCAGAAAAGAGAAAACATGCACTTGAAAAAAAGGCAAGAAATATCAAGCTAAACAGAATTTTAATCAAACTCTATTCACTTTAAATGCTGAGGGAAAAATGCCTAGTGCTTCAGACACAGGAGGTGGAAGCATAAGTATCAACTGGTTCCAGCTTTGTTTCTTGCCTGGAGCAGGATAACTGCTTCTCCAAGCATGGAAACTGAAGAATTGGGTGGAGGGACTGAAATGCTTTCTAGCCCCATTCTGTGTGGATTCTACTGGCTTAACCTACCCAGCTCAAGAAAGCTAAGTTGGCTGGATGGAGCTTTTACTTCCATGCCTGAGAAGTGGACAATGGACAAAGACAGCTGCTTGCAGGTGAATTTGGGTGGCAGTTGCCTGGCAACTCACAGCAGGAAAGAATTTAAATCCAGTGTTAGCAGCTCTTTTGAGAGGAGATGAAACTGTGCCAGGAGTTTTTATCTATGGGAACAATGGAAAACAGCTTCTCTGTAGAAACAGTACGTGAAGAATATATCTAAAGCATGACTGTGTCCAGAGGGAGCCATAATGGGACTTAACATATGCAAAGAATATGAACAAACATTAATATGAACTCCCTGACATTTGAGAACAGGTTCAGAATTCCCCAAGACAAGCAAATAAGGTATTGTTCAAATATCACATCAATTTTTTAATTAAAAAGACCAGAGGAACAAAAAGGCTATAGATAAGATATAGGTTGTGGCAAGGTACAATTCTTCTGAGTGGGCTGTCTTCCACACTGACATCAGCAGGCAGCAAATAAGTGCAAACCACTCTTTTTTCCACTCCAAAACACTATAGAATCATTAGCTGTAGACGGACTGAGCTAGAGATGCTAAATACATTCAGCCATAATATTCTCAAAAAAAATTTAATTTCTGAGGAAAAAAACCAAACTCCAACACTAAAAACATTGTCTTTAATTCATTTGTATTTTCTACTGCAGGAAAAAAAGGATATTACCAATTATACACTTGCCACTCAGCAGTATTTTCCCTCTTGAGATCACGATCATAATTTTTAGACAACATGAGGGTTTTATACTATGAAAATGGAAAATATGACTAAAACAGGGTTCATTCCTGGACTGTTAAGCACATATCTGTAGTCATGATAGACAGTGAATATCAGAACAGGGAGAATAATCTCTTAAATTTAATCTGATTTTTGTGTATGAACATTCAGGAAGTTGGGGATGTGTCAGCATAAAGGAAGACACTTCTAGTTAAACACTGTGACTGCAAAAGCATCCAGGAAGCCTTCCTTCAACAGTCTCAACTCCACACTGCTGACAGCTGTCTGGCTCTTCCTAAATAGTCAAAGTTCACAGTTAGAGTGAGAACTCTAGTATTAGGGAATTCCTAAATCTTACTATTTCTTGTTAACGCAAACACTCCCAGGTCATTGTTGCTGGGGTGGAGCTGTAATGAGAGAAAGATTTAACTTTTGCCTTTAGCCATATTTGAAATCATTCATGACCTTTCACACAAACAAGCATCAATCTTATTTCAGCCCCAATACAGTCTTGATTCCATTTGGGTTGAAAAGGGAAGAGTTCTTACCTTTCAAAACCAAGAAGCACCAGCTGCTTGTGAGGCAAAAAAAAAAAAGGCAAAACCTATCTGGTGTTTTTAAAATGACTAATAAAATTCAAAGCCTAATCTGTCCCCAAAAATCAGTTGTTCTTTACCTGACATCTCCATTATTTAGGTTCCAAGAAAGTTTTTTAATGTAAATATGTTCAGTTCTGCATCTAAATACATAAATAAATTGTGAACTATGTGCCTCTGAAATGTTTATGCATCTTGCTGCTCATCTGTGTAAGGCCAGCAGTGGTGAGGACTTGCGATACGCTGGCAGTGTGCAAGCAGAACAGGACAGATCTGCTGCTACCATAGCTCCAGGCGAGGAACCATCCTGCAGCAAAGGCAGCATAACTACATGGTAAATGGGCTGTCGCTGGTCTCCCCCAGATGTCTTTGTCATCTTTGTTAAAACATTATGAAAATCTAGGGATATTTCAGACAACAGAGTAGCCCACAGGCAGCCTACAGGAATCTGCTGTAAAACTGAACACTGCTTTAAATCGGAAAGCTGCTGGGGGTGCTCCTAGCTATGAAAAAATCCTTTTTAACCTCTGGAGCATCACAGAATTTCCTCAGGATCCTTAACACCACACACTGCTGGGTGTGTTTCTGGAACAACCTCATGGCATAATCACAATGAATTGTATTTATATGCGTATGTAAAGCTTAAATTAAGAACAGCTCTGCAGGAAAAGCTGATGTCACTAGATTTGGGTTACCATCGGAAAAAGACTCCAACAATGCTAATGTGGCAGAGAGGAAATTTTTTGTTTGCCTGTCCAAAAACATCTCAGAGCTTCACATTTGGGGGAAGCTGGCCTCAGGGAAAATACTAAAATCATTGGCACCACAGCATTTGAAGAGATTGTGGATTTGAAATGCACAGTCATGGTTACTAACATCCACTGAACTAATTCATTTGGATGGCAACACTTGGCAAGGAGCTGTTTTCAAGAGAGCAAAGGAGCAGTTTACAACTTCCTATTTTAAGATCACTCTGCAAAAGGCTTGTAAAATACACCTGTCTCTATGGTCCTTGAAAATGTGCTAAAGAAGAATCAAGACAGAATAAAAATCTAGGTTAATGCAGAACAAAGGATGTGCAGCCATGACAACAGAGCATGGACAGGACTTGGTATTTTCTCAAACAGGACCTTGAGCAACCCAGGGAAAATAAATGAACTACCAAAGTTTTTATTACAGACTTGTGAATATACCAATAGCTCAGGAAATGAAGCTGGTGACAAGTAGCTGATCAATCCCTTGGAAGACAGTGAAGAGAACTGGCCACATTCATTTTGTGCTTTCACCGCTGGTTACCAAAATATTGTTTGCAAATAGATGCTTTCTTCTCTAATTAATTTGGCTGCTCAGACACAGTGCATAATTTTGATAGAGGAGCCCATTGACATTTAGTCAGTAAATCTCCATGTTATGTGTTTTACACCTACATTTACCCCATCTAAAACTTATGATCAAAGAGAAAACATCTTGAGAAAAAAGCATCTTAAGATATGCAAAAAAAGAAGGAAGCTTTTTCATTCATAGCTACACTTACATGACATAAAAGAAGCTCTGTATTTCTAGGACTGTCATTATTTACGTGATATCTGCACAAAGCAAATTGAAGTCAACAACTTCCTCGGAATAGATTCTATTATTTGTCAGGTGCATATCAACTCTCCCTTTAGTTCTAAGTTGCTTTTCTGCAGTTTATAACCATTACTCAATTACATCACTAGCAAACTAGCATATAAAAAAATTCGTTCAGACTTTCCTATCTTAAAAAGAATCTCTATTCAGATATGGAATTCAGCATTCCCTGCTATTTTTCAAAGTCATCTCTGGATCAACTTTTTGAGGACTTCAGAGAAAATTTATTATACTGAACAGTGACTGAAATCTGAAAAATCCCTCCAAAAAAGAAAAAGATTCGGCACTCGAACAGACCGAGAAGTCTTTTTTTTTAAATAAAAATAATTTCTAAAAAATTAATTTAAGAAAAAAAAAAATTAAATACATTTAATAAAAAATAATTTAAAAAAGAGTTATGTTCCAATCCAGTATTTATGGAAAGTAAAATCCAGAAAATCAATAGCAAGGTCTAAAAATCTGCATTGACATATATGTACATAACACTGAATATAACTGCTCTAGAGTGAGATTAGAAGTATATATACACACTTCAGTACATACTTAGATAGTCTCATGTGTTATACAGTGCCTTTCTGAAGAATTTTTGTGCACATTTGGGTTTTAAATTTTTTTTCTCCACCACAGGCACAATAACACTGCTGTGGGGGGCAGGAGACAGCCCCCAACGTTGCTGTATAATTTTACCTTTGCAGCATTTTGCTTACATTATTTGTGACCACAGAGAATGTAAGGACTACACTGTCACAGGCAAGTTTAAAACCTAGTAGAAAGAATATTAGAAACCTATTTCTGTACTTGTGTTCTGGAAGAAGTTATTCTTGTATTGAATAATCTAGAGGATGCAGCCAAAATGTGAGATGGCAGTTTGGTAATAAGAAACACTGTGACGTGCCAGGATACTGCTGTGCCAGTAGAGCCCTAAAACGTAAAACAGGTTTCCTTGCAGGTACCTCAGTTGGAGTCCTTGTTAAATAAAGCCCATTTTCAAACTGAGGGGCTAAACTTCATCAAGATAAGGATTCCTGGACTGAAATTGCTGTTCCAGTGAAGCTGTCAGGTGTTAGACTGGAAATCTGTTACTGCTTTGCAGGTACTCATTTTCCTCATAACGATTTTTAACATTTTCTGGTGCTGCACCGTTATGGCTCAAATTTTAATGGTTGGAAATGCCAGTAGACTGTGCTCCTATCCAGTCACCACCCCTGATAGGAGTTAAAAGACATGTAGGTGTAGCACTTAGGTCCATGGTTTAGTGGTGGCCTTGGCAGTGCTGGGTTAATGGTTGGACTTGATGATCTTATAGGACTTTGACAACCTACTCAGTTCTATGATTCTATGATTTTAGAGATTTGCAGCTTAAATATGCAAAAGCCCAATACCTACACTATTACTGTGCTATTCCAGCCTAGCAATCAAAAAAAAAGAGATTGAAACCCTATACTCTATGTAAGGAGTGGAGGCAGGAGGTTAAACTGCTTGCATCCTGGCATATTTTGGAAAATTTATGAGAATGTGAGAGAAAAGCCAAATAGGAAGAAGAGTAAGTCATAGATGATTTACGTACTTCATGCTCCTCATAACCATCTTCAGTAAGAAACCCAGTCTATAGAACAAAGTAGCACAGACAAATCATATACCAATTTCTCCATGCAAATTTACTTTGAGACCTGAGGGAGTTCAATGTAAACTGTATTCCAACAGAGACAATACACACAATATAACCGTTAATGAAGACAAATGAAGGAAGTGCATGTTTCAGCTGTCCCAACAAGGCCTGTTAGTGGCCATGGAACACCCCAGAGTCCTTGAAAACGTTCTTAACAAAACATCCCTGGTTTCTTTAAAAAAGATTTAGTGAAGTTCTTGAAGCATATTAGCAATCCACAGAGGCTTGTGCTAAACGGGTCACCATTTCATTAATCTCTTTCATGAGGCTGACAAATGTACCCTGCTGAGACTTGAACCACACAGCGTGGCCCAAAGTTCCGGCTCAGCTATGAGTCAGTTTCAACCACTGACCACAGAAGAACTTCTTTGGTTCAGAATTCGTTATAGAGTTCCTTTATGCAGTATGAACACCAGAAGTTGGATTTACAAAAGTAACTTTTCAGCTTTGTGTTGTACCAGAAGTTACGCTATTCTAACAAGAAACCGTGGCAATGTTTGCATAATCCACATGCAATTCTGAAAAGAGCTCCAGCATACATCAGCATCGTAGGTATGAAATTAGTCAGATCTCGGAGTTATAAATGCTCTGCTTCAGCACCGTTAAGGTCTGCCACCTATGGTTTCTCTAGAATAGCAGCTGTCTTTGCTGTACTCTGCCACTTCCCAACTGCTTCACAGTAACTTCAAATTAGCGGGAGTCTGTAACTAAAATAGTTGATGGGAGAATCCTCACTGAATAGCTATTAAAAAAGTAATTCACTCTTCTCTAGAAGATTCTTATTATTACTATAAAAAACATAAAAACCAGTTTCTTATTTTGAGTTGCACTCAAATAAATATTCACTGAAATCAATGAGGTCTGGTTGACGCACACAAAAGCCAGAACATACATTACACTCTATTACAATTTTAACTTGCATTTTTAAACCCCTCTGATTCAGATTTCTGATAGTAAACCTGATAGTAAGACTTCCTGTAGCTTAAATTTGGCTCCCTAAACCACAAGTAAATAACCTAACCAATCTGCATTCCAACAGGCAGTCAGGACTAAAAAGTTTCAAGGTGGCGTTATTATATACATAGATACCAGTTTGCCTGCTCCTGTTTGTAAGGCAAGCAATTATTCCAGGATTTGCATCATTTTAATAATCTAATATACTGAGAATTGCTGTCATTGCAGCCGGAGACTAAGTGAGTAAGAATCAAAGGAAATGTGAGATGCGGACAAGTGCACCACTTGAGCAGCCTTAGGACAAAAGTTCTGTCAAATATTTTTTGATCCTGTGTTCCAATTTTCCCTTTTCTAATATTTCAGTTATCGTAAAAATGATGGCAAAAGCAAGAGCATGCATTAGATTGCCAAACAGAGCACAATCTTACCCTTAGGAGTTTACTTAGGAACAAAAATGACTGCATTATTATATAATTATTTACTGTGCCATGGGGACGCTAATGAGAATAAATTCATGCAGTACTAAAATATGCAGTAGCTTGCCATCCATCCAATTGGTGAAAAATCCAGGTCAGCACCTGGGAAATTAACAGCAAGAACAATGAAAACAGAAACACTTTTGGGAGGGGGGGAGGATCTGTAAAATTAGAAGTCCTCTTGTGAAGCCTACTGCAGTTAACTTCACCTATGCTCATATGTGGTTAAACAAGAATATCCATAGGCAGAGGTTCCATAGAACCCTCCATGGAAAAACTATTAAGCATTAATGTAGTTTAATGCAAAGTTTATCTATTCATCAATTCATCAATTTCTATAATAATTCATCAATTATTATAGAAAGACCAGTGAAGTGATGGTGTAAAAAGGAATCTTCTTGATTTTTTATCCCCACTGCATAAATGTGGAGGTGAAAAGATGATTACCTTATGGGCTAGGGAAAGTTATTGCATCTCCTTTCACCTGTGCCCTAAAATTAGATTCATCTTGACTGTCTCTCACCACAGTGGGTGACATCAAAGCGTCGCAGTCTCTAAGTTACTAGAAATGATGGGAAACTTTTGAAGTCATTTTGTGGCAGAATATAACACAGCTGACTCCTCAATAAAATAATCCAAAGTAATGGAAAAGATGCAAAACCAATAGTGTGGTGAAAGGAGAAAGATATACAGTTTCTAGTTAACTCTCTATCCAAATGTGATCATTTTATAACAAATTCTGTGGTAGAACAAAACCTGGCTGCAGTCAGGTGCAATTCAGGTTATCATTCAGGATGACTATAGTAAAAGTAAAAAATCATGACAGGCTTCTCTAGATATGGCTAATTACACTGAAAGAAATGCCTTATCTTAAATAGTAAACCGAAGGAATTTAAAAAATAAGGACCATGCTCAGTTTGAGCCTCAAGCCGCTCTCAAGAATGAGAAACTTCAGCTGAGTTATGGGTAGGACAAACATATCTAGCATTTGCTGAATGCCTTCTTTCTACCTTGTAAACCTGGTCTGGAGAACATACTAGAGATAGCCACATTTTTCTCTGAGATATCAATCTTCCAGAAATCCTGGCTGTGTTCATTGCTCACATATGCATATACAGCCGTCCAGGAGAAGTTGGG